>JABFFJ010000352.1:0-105405 GCA_013623715.1 Fusarium verrucosum
TATAATATTAATATTAATATTAAAAGGAAAGTAGGGTCGGATCCCGGATATATTGGAACTTTCGCATGGAATAGTAGCCCCTGTGGCTTTGGCAGCCTCCCGCAACTATTTGTGAATTGCAGTTGCAATTGCAATTGGGTAGTTTTCATTCCTCACATCCGTGGAGTGTTGTTGATGGACAAGTCATGCAGTGTGTAATGTCGACATCTTGATGTGATTTGTTTAATTACTGACTCTGCGATTCATGCTGTTATTTTGTACATGTCGCTCAAGCTGCCTAATAATTCATGCATCTACCTATGTCTTGCCTAGACTCTGCCGTCACCGACTCCCTTGTCATCTGGCTGATCCTGGTCACCACCCACTCAAAAACCCTTGAACTCCCCACGCTTACAGACAGGGCTGGCTGTCTTCTACCAAAGCTCCATTCATTGCCTTGCTTTGCTTGTTCCGTAACGCGCTATAGCCTTGCTTTTTTTGTGGTTTTTCTACCTATCACTGCCTCTACATATCTTTTGTTGTCACTCATATCACGTCTTGGCTAGCAATCCAATCCTTCCTAGGCACCTCTCTTACTAGTGGGACGGCCCCTCTAACCAAATTCTCTTCTGCTCTCAGGGCCTTTTTGATGCAGCTCCATACCATTAACAAGGCTATGCCACACGCCAGATCGATAATAGCTGGAGCCCATTCGATCACGCCCCTCCTGAGCCGCTATTTTGCTCACTCTGGTTTGTCCCGTTAGTTAACGATAGTGGATATTCATATCCATCCATATCCGTATCCATCAGATATACACGCCCCCCCGCCACGCCCGCCATGGGTAAACACACCACCAACTCTTCCTCGGCCTCCATCTCTTCCAGCAAACAAACCCTTAGCCGCCAATCTTCAGCGTCTTCGTCCCTGGCAGAGAGGGTTGGAGACAGGGTTTCTGGTGATCCTCCTCTGCTGCGCCAGGACGTTGCCCTTCAGCCCCTAACATCTACGACCACGTCTTCATCCTCTGTTTCGGCCAGGTCCACTGTGACTGTCTTACCTTCACACCCAGCCCAAGACAAGGGCCATGTCTTGCCATATCAGGCTCCGGCCTCTCATATACCTCTCCCATCGTTAACTACCGCTTCTACCCCGGCTGCATTGACATCTGCATCTGCATCTGCATCTACTTCTACTCCCGATTCTGCTCTTCATCCTCCTCCATCAGCACTCGTTGATCATCGCGATGAAGCCCAGCCTCTTGAACATATCGATACCGACGATAGTCTAGATGCCACTCCGCAACCCATTGACGGTGATCTAGATATGGCTTCCAAGAAAACGCCCTTCTTGTGCTCTGCCGCCGGTCGATCCGATGCTGCCCCCTACGGCTCCGTCTCACTAACACCCAGTCGCAATAACTCGCCCGCCGGCAGTGATCGCTGGGACCCCGATTCTCACCAGCTCCGCCATGTATCCGATACAATGCGCAGTGAGACCTCACACCGATCCACGCTTGGCAAGAAGTCCTCCTCACGACTCTCCGAAGAGATCGATGGTGCTGTCCTTGTCTCGGGCCTCGAAGGCCGCTTAGGCATTGCCGAACCTACACATACTGGTGTTCTCGAGGGCAGCTTGAAGGACGACTTGTCTGAGGATGGCCCACTGCTGGACGACGCTTCTTCGACAGTTTCAGACACCGAATATCAAGAAAACTCCCCTCATGAGGCTGTTCGCGCCTCCGTTCCGCCTACAGACAACACCACCCTCTCCATAAATACGCCGCGCATGTGGTGTCTCTCCGTCCTTTTTGCTATTCTCGGCTCTTCGACCAATCTGTTCTTCTCATTAAGATACCCCAGTGTTGCTATTACTCCAGTTATTGCCTTATTGCTTGTCCATCCTCTAGGACACTTGTGGGATTTTGTTCTAAAGCGCCCCTATGACCCCGAAGAAGAGTTTGTAGATGGTGTTCGGACACCGTCTGTTAGTGACGATGCGCATAGTTCGCATAAGATTCGGAGGCGCACACGTTGGAGGAGGTGGTTGGCGCAAGGCCGTTGGAACGAAAAAGAGCACACATGCGTCTATGTCAGTAGCAACGTCGCCTTTGGCTTTGCTTTTGCGACAGATGTTATTGTCGAGCAGACCAAATTCTACAACCAAGAAGCTCCTATTGTATACCAGCTTCTTCTCACCATATCCACACAGATTCT
This sequence comes from Fusarium verrucosum, assembly GCA_013623715.1. Taxonomy (NCBI): domain Eukaryota; kingdom Fungi; phylum Ascomycota; class Sordariomycetes; order Hypocreales; family Nectriaceae; genus Fusarium; species Fusarium verrucosum. Next base: position 2,196 of record JABFFJ010000352.1, read on the forward strand.
CGGTTATGGTTTCGCAGGTATAACGCGCCGATTTCTTGTTCGACCCAGTGGTATGATCTGGCCTGGAACCCTCATGTCGGCGGCAATGTTTTCGACACTTCATAAACAGGAGAATAAGCCTGCCGGGGGCTGGACCATTAGCAGGTGGAAATTCTTCTACATCGTCTGGACCATATCCTTCCTCTTCTATTTCCTCCCTGGACTTCTTATGCCAGCACTCAGCTACTTCAACGTCATCACTTGGTTCGCCCCCAAGAACGTTGTTATCGCAAACCTCTTTGGTGTCTCCTCTGGTCTTGGTCTCTTTCCCCTGACTTTCGACTGGGCACAGGTCACATATGTCGGTTCACCTCTGCTTGTTCCATTCTGGGCTGCTATGAACGTCATTGGTGGTCTTGCTGTAGTGATGTGGATTATCGCTCCAATTCTCTACTACACCAATGTCCTCTTCTCTTCGTACATGCCGATTCTTTCCGCGGCTGTGTTTGACAATACGGGCAAGGTTTACGAAGTTAGCAGGATTCTGACACCCGATTTCCTCTTTGACCGAGAGGCATATCACAACTACAGCAGAGTCTTCTTACCAATCACATACGTGTTGAGCTATGGTGTTCAGTTCGCTGGCTTAGCCGCGCTTCTGACACACACTGCTTGTTGGCACGGCCAGGACATTTGGAAATCATGGAAACGAGCTCTAGAGGAAGCCCGCGAGGATGGGCAAGCTAAGTACGAGCCTGTAGCGAACTCTCCCGGGTCTCTACCTCGACAATCGACCGACAGCGACCAGAGGCGAATGTCATCATCCACATCTCATGTCGGTGGAATTATTAGTCGCGAAGACATTCATAGCAAGCTCATGAAGAGATACAAGGATGCTCCCCTGAGCTGGTACTTGATTACTTTTCTCTCCATGACTGCTATCGGCATCTTCGTCGTCGAATAGTAAGCCTACCCTCGTTGATACTCAAAACTCTCTAGTTACTGACTCACCTACCTAGTTATCCTGTTCATCTTCCATGGTATGGCCTCCTCCTCGCCCTCGGTCTCGGAGCACTCTTCTTCATTCCCAATGGTATCATCATGGCTGTTACAAACCAGCACAGTAGTATCTACCTCATTTGCCAGCTCATTTGCGGTGTTGTGTTCCCGGGCCGTCCAATCGCCAATATGGTCTTTGTCACGTACGGCTACATTTCATCAGCTCAGGGCATCAAGTTTGCTTCTGATCTCAAACTTGGCCACTACATGAAGATCCCTCCTCGCATTCTCTTCCTGGTCCAGATCGTTGCGACTCTTGTCTCGTCTCTGACTCAGATTGGTGTACTCAACTGGATGTTCGCCAACATCAAGGGCATCTGCACTTCAGAGGCTTTGAACGGCTTCACCTGTCCCATCGCCAGAGTCCACTTCAACGGCTCTATCTTGTGGGGCGTCGTCGGGCCAAACGAATTCTTCGGCCCAAAGGCCATCTACCGCTCTCTGGTCTGGTTCTTCCCCCTCGGCGCCCTCCTCCCTATTCCCCTGTGGCTCTACTGCCGACGCAACCGCTCCAGTATCCTCCGCAAGGTCAACCTCCCGGTCATTTTCGGCGCCATGTCCTGGATCCCTCCCGCCACAGGCCTCAACTTCTCTGTCTGGGTACTCGTATGCTATGTCTTCAACTATCTCATCAAGAACCGCCACAATGCTTGGTGGAGCAAGTACACCATGACTCTGAGCGCCGCCCTCGACTCCGGCCTCGCCTTTGGTATCGTCGTTGTCTTCTTCGGCTTTATTTACCCCGGGTTTGCAAATAACCTCAAGTGGTGGGGTACTGAGGTTTACAAGCAGGGCTGCGACTGGCAAGCTTGCCCATACAAGACTCTCCCAGAGGGTGAATATTTTGGACCTAAAACGTGGTGAAGAAAAGTCATATTGGAAAAATATGCAATTTTTGGCATGAATGCACTGCATATAGAATTTGTTTGTGATATTTTGGACTACAATGATAGATAGCATGGATGGGTTTAAGCATTTTTAGCAAGGCGTGATTATTTTACACACATGCATACATTGAATAAATCTTCTGCAGCTGCGGAACATGCAGCCTTATTCTCCATGAACTGCGCACATCACGACTGAAGCGGGTATGAAATTGGAATGTTGGTTTCTCCATCTATCATAAGCCGTTTCTGTCCCCTTCTTTACTGCGCCCTCGGGCAGATTACCATAGAATACAGTGTAATTACTTTTGGCTTTGTAACTTGCCCGATTCTATAAACCGGCACCGTGCTCCAAACAAGTTCAAGCCGTCTATTTCTCAGCCTCCCATTCAGGGTTCTACGAGCTCGAGTTAGTATCCATGGACAATTCGTTCAGTAGTTTGACTTGACTTACCTTCCGCAGGATCACCAATCCCTCTAGAGTGCTGTTGAGGCTGATATATTCCTCATCTTCAAGCTCTGCTCGCTCACCGTATCCGAGCACCACTGGGGTGCTCTGAGTCTGCCAACCAGTGATGGTCTTGGGTCGACCAGCTTGGCCAACAACGTCGACGGCTTGACCAACGCGGACGTTAACCTTGAGGGGCTGGAGGTCCTCGTCCAGTGTAACGAGGAAACGGGGGTGCATAGCGGTGACAAGGAAGTAGAGGAGGTAGTGTGACTGGCCGGTAATAAACTCCTTGGGTTCGATCATAGCGACGAGAGTGGCAAGCAGACCAGCAGCCGCTACGCGAGACAGAACCTGTCGGTCTGTGTGGAAGGGGCTGATTGACAGAGTACCCTTACCCATGTGAAGGAGACCCTGAGCGATTCGCACCATGAAGAGGGCATCCTGGTCACGGTGGTAGTAGCTGGCGAGTTGTCGCAGAAGCTGGGCCAATCGGGCGTTGTTGGTGCCTGCGCCCAACAGACCCATGGCAAAGATGGCGTTGATAGCAACCTCAGGGTCGTTGTCGTGGCTGTATCTTGAGAGTGTATCGTACACCTTCATCTGAGGGTTGCTGGGGCTGATGAGACCCATGGCAAGAGGCACAGCTTTTCGGATGTTGGCCTCACCATAATGCATAAGGTGCCCGAACTGTCGCAGGACCATTTCTTGGCCAATATCCTCACCCATGGCTACAAGGGCAATGCCAATGACAGCATAGGCCTGTAGAAGTTCATCACCCCTCTTCTCTTCAGATTCCTCTTGATGCTCATTGCAAATATGGAGGAGCTCCTGAATCTTGAGGACAGCACCGGTTCCAGCCCACGCGCAGATCTCAGCCATGACGGCGGTGGACTTGGCCATAGGGTGTTCAATAGCCTTGAGGGTTTCGAGAATAACGTCCACCTCTTCTTGTCGGCCAAAGAAGAGAAGGCCGAGGCCAAGAGCCAAAAACCGTGTCCATTTATCGGTCAATTGGCTCTTGCGATCATCATCCATCAGAGTGGTGACAATAGCCTCGCTGATTTCAGGGTGAGAAGAACCGGTGAAGATGAGACCGCAGGATAAAGCAGCCATTGCTGAAATCTGCATATCCACAGTCGCGTCTGAAATCATGGGTAGCAGGTGCTCAAGAACGTCTTCCTTGTTGGATCCTGCATACGCAAGACCCAATCCCATGATGCAGGCAGTTCTGACAAGAGGATCAGGGTGGTATAGCTTGTCGTTATCGGCCAGGAGAGCAATGGCCGGGTCCGAATCCATTACCACGCCGGAATTCATAATTCCAATAGCAAGCATCGCACCAGCCGAAATCTCTGTCTCTGACGAGTATGTATATTTGTCGATCTTGTCAAGGCCATTCTCGATATCCCACATCAAAAGAGTGCCCATGGAAGCGACAGTCGACATCATACCATCGGCCTTGGTCTTCCACACCCAAGTCTCCTTTTCGCCGTCGACGAGCATCATCTTATCGTTGCCGAAACCTGCGTTAACAAAAGCATTGACAAATGCCGCTGCAAGGTTATGTCGGGCAGAATCTAGGTTGGTCATTCCCGCAACTCGGCTGCTCTCCAAATGACTCTTGTAGATATCCTCAGTGGACTTGGGCTCGAGGATGTTGAGCTCCTTGCCCAGTGACTTGAAGTGCTCTGATAGTTTGAGGTTGCCAAGGGACTCCAAAATCGCAGTGTTCTCTTCCTCGACTTGAAGCGCTATCCTTTGCCGGCCAATCAGGAATGCAAGTTGCTTCTGAAGGGCAGGGTCTTCAGCCTTCGCGAAATCGGCCCTAATAAGGTCGACATCGTGGAGTCGAATCGCAAGGACTATAGCCTGCGCGAACTGCTTGTATTCCATGTAGATAGAGTGTGCAGTTCTGAGAAAGGTCTCATTATCGGGGTATGTGAGAAGGTTGACCATGGAAGACATGTACAGACACACGCGGGCGTATGTGTTCTCGTCCACAAATTTGGGCATCTCCTCGATAATTTCCAGCTCGCTCATGAGATCCACTGCGTCGGCCTCGGCGTTGCTCTTGAGGAAGAGTGGAATCAAAACGAGTGCCAGGTCGATCAGATCCTTAGTAGACTCATCATTGGCAATTCGCTTTCCGTACACTTCTCCAATCTCGAGCGCGAGATGTCTGGTATACTCGTGACCCCACGAGGCGATGTCGGATGAAGGTGCGAGGAGTCGGTAATGGAGTGTTTCTTGTCGGTCCTCATCTGAAAAGGTCATACCAATAACGGAGAGAACGTCGGCCAAGGATGTTTTGTCTTCGCCATCGGGCCAGTTTTCGTAAACAGCCGTCAAGCTCTCGTAGTGCGGTCGTAGGAATTTCAGAGGCTTCGGGACTGCTGTCATGGATGACGTCGACGTCTTTATCGAGTTCTTCATGGCCTCCAGGGCGGGCTTGTAGAGTTCCGTGTTTGACTCCTATACCATGTTTAGAACGTTGCACGTGGGATCTACTAATCGATTAACTCACAGTCAAGCGCTCGACCATCAAATCGAGCTCATTCTTGAGTTGTTGGTCTTCCTCGTTGAGCTCTTCTTCGGCGGCTGGGACCCTTGTCAGTACAATATCGCATTGCATACAAACAGTGGGGGTCTCATACTCTCAATCTTCTCGTCCTCCTTCTTCCCATTTGTCTGCTGCTTGTCCTTCTTAGCATCATCGACGGCCTTGCCCTTGCCCTTGTCAGCCGCCTTGGGCACTTCGCTGTCTTGAGCCATGTTGACGTCGACGGCTTAGGCGCCTGGTAGAGGTACACGGAACAAATTGGAGGGGGAAAATGCCGAAATGTAGTATTAGATGCGTGCCCGAGCTGTACTGTCGGTGATGGCGGCGCACAGCGTCAAATATCGATGTTGTCGTGGTCGTTGATTGTTGTGGATGGGAGGTGATGGAGGCTGCTTGGCTAAGCTCAAGATGCTTTGCTGTAGGTAGGTAGCGGTAGCTCTCTGTCTGCTGGGTTACGCGAGGCGCTGCCGCCTGGCTGGCCCCAGCCTCATCACGTGTGCCCCAGCTTGATGAGACCCACAATGACATGGAACTTGGCCTAGTGAGCGGGATGTAAGCGATAAGATAGATAGATCTTCGAGGAAAAAATAACCCCACCATCCAAGAATAACCCCTCCAACATCAACGACGAAAAAAAATCAGTTTTCCAACAGATTTCTTTAGACGAAACCTCAGCTCGTTCACGTTGGGTTTCTTGGAAATACCAGCCCATCATGAAATTAGATACGCGGGCAATGCGCCACCTCGCCTCGGAGGATTGGCGAGTTTTGACAGCAGTATGTACACCCCTGGCCATCATGGCTGCAGAACTCATGAGACTTACACCAAAATTTTAGGTCGAGATGGGAAGCAAGAATCACGAACTTGTACCAACATCTTTGATCGAGAAGCTTTCTCGCCTTCGTGGTGGTGCCGGAAGTGTTCACAAGAGTATCTCAGCCCTCGCCAAAGTCGGTCTTATTGCACGTGTCAAGGAGGCAAAGTATGATGGCTACCGACTCACTTATGGTGGACTCGATTACCTCGCGCTTCACACTCACGCCAAGCGAAAGGATGTCTACAGTGTAGGAACCCGAATCGGCGTGGGCAAGGAGAGTGATATTATGGTTGTGGCAGATCATAGCGGCACCCAACGAGTCCTCAAGATCCATCGACTGGGCCGCATCTCTTTCCGAACCGTCAAATCGAACCGAGACTATCTCAAGAACCGGCAATCTGGATCATGGATGTACCTCTCTCGGCTAGCAGCCATGAAAGAGTTTGCCTTCATGAAGGCCCTACGCGAAGAGGGCTTCCCCGTCCCCGAACCAATTGCCCAATCTCGACATACCATTGTCATGTCCTTAATAGACGCTTTCCCTCTCCGACAGATCGCCGAGGTTCCTGATCCAGCATCCCTGTACGGCGAGCTCATTGCCTTGATCCTTCGGCTTGCCAAACAAGGACTGATTCATGGCGATTTCAACGAATTCAACATCCTGATCAAGGAGAACAGAACAAAAAGTGAGGAGGGCGAGGAGACCCTGACACTGGAGCCTGTCATCATTGACTTTCCTCAAATGGTTTCTATGGAGCACCAAAATGCTGAAATGTATTTTGACCGAGACGTAAACTGCATCAAGCGCTTCTTCGAGCGCAGATTTCACTTTGTTCCCACAGAACCCGGCCCCTTTTTCAAACATGCAAAGAAGACTGTGGGCAAGGATGGTGTCAAGAGGCTCGATGCTACAGTGGAGGCTTCTGGCTTCACAAAGAAGATGCTGAAAGATCTTGAGGCTGCCATCAAAGAGAAAGGGGATCAAGCAGCTCAACATGGCGGGGATGACGACGAAGACGAGGATGACGAAGACGAAGACGAAGAAGAAAGCGAAAACAGTGATCAAGACGAGTCAGAAGATCCCCTAGATGGCCAACCATCAGGTGGTCTCCTTGGCGATGAAGTCATGGCTTCAAAGGAGGATATGGTCGAGGAGAGCATGTCAAAATTGACAGTCTAGATGAAATGCAATGATACCCATGTCTTACGAAATGCATCCATGTCTATTACTCATCATATTGGTATTCACGACAACGCTGCAGCTGCGAATAATCGAAGGAATTATATGACATTAAGAAAGATTCTCTCTAAACGCCTTCGTCTGACTTTTATGGCACGAATGCCCCCGAATCTAAACTACAAAAGCTCATGACAGAAATCATGGCACGAAGTCCTCAAGTCTAACAGCTACCTCAGACCATAAAATGTTCCACGACGGTTTGGTTGTCAACGTGTGAGCCAAACGCCCCCAAAAAGACGGAAAAGCAAATGATAAAAGAAAGTGCGAGTACTGGCCTCGTCGTCCAGATTGAGTTAGTAACACGCTGCGAGTATCTCGAGGCCTCAGATATCCTTCTTGACCTCCTTCTTGATTTCCTTCTTGATGGAAGGGGACGCGTCAAAGGAGGTACCAACCGCCACTGTGTCTGCGTGAACGGTGACGTTCTCATCACACTCGGACGAGGTGGGTGTAGCAATCCCTCCGTCAGTGCTCATGTTGGCGGTCGTCCTGTGTCAAGAATTAGAGGAGAGTCACAGAAACCGGGGCAACACCGTTCCATACCCAATGGATTGACGCTGAGAAGCCAGACGTCGAGTCGCATTGTTGGTATCGGATACAGTAGAAGCCGAGGACATGGCACTGGAAAAGTGTTAGCATTTGTTGGAAGGATATGAACACTGAACTTACGGTCGGGTGATAGAGATGGCGGCCCGTCGATTCTGGGCGTGATGAGGGTACATGGAACCACCATAGCCGACCAGAGGAGTACCGTAGGCCCCGATGTTGTACTCGTTCGTGCGGAACTGGCGGCGTTCGGCGGTGACACGCTTCAGTTCCTTTTGGGCCGGAGTGTCTGCATAGCGGATGTTCATGAGAAGACCTTCCTCGGTGACGTTAGAACCATGGAACCTCTCGATGACCTCATCGCAGATATCTCTGTTTTCGAAGCTGTAATGTAGTTAGTAGGGTGAAAATGCTCTACAAATGCGCACATACCGAGCGAAACCAACACCACGACTGTTCCCCATGCTGTCTCGAAGGATCTTGCTGGACAAGATGGTGTACTCCCTGAAGATGGAACCAAGTTCCTATTGAGTGTTAGCAATCTCAATAACAATTCAAGTCCATTGGTCAAACATACCACCTCTGTAAGTGCCTTCGGAAGGTTGGAAATGTAGAGGTTCGTCGAGTCATCGTCACCCTCGGCCTTGAGACGGGAGTTGAAAGACTCCTGAATAAGTGTCAGCTTACTCTTCTTGTTACTCTTCCAAGAGTTGGGGTAACATGCTCGAGCGAAACCAACTTCATATCCCAGGTGGTGGAAGCCACGAATGCACATCTCAGAGTGGGCAACATCATAGAACTTGGCAAATCCGAATCTTGTCTTGGTTAGCAGTCGTTTGATCAGAAGGGTGCATGATATACACTTACCCCTTGCATGCCCCAGTGCCAGTATCAATGATGGCCTTGGAGGTCTCGACTTCACCGAAGCGGGCAGTGTAGTTGAACAGAAGGTCATCATCGGTGGTGGGATGAAGGCCGCGGATGTAGACGTTTCGGTTGCCAGGGATTCGATTTTCGAGACTCTGGTCAAGGCTCTTCATCTGCCCTGCAGGAGTGAAAACAGCAGGCACTGCCTGGGGAATGGCAGGGTTCTTGGCCAAAAGGTCGTCCAAGGCACGATCAGAGATGGGAGAGGGCTTTGGCTTGCTCGCGGCCTCGACGTGATGAGAAGTCAAGAGCTGATGAGGAGATGGAGTAGTGTAAGCCGATCGATCGCTGTGAACTCGGGGACCATGTTCACGATTGGGCCAGTTTCCATAGAATGGGGTAGCGGGTGTTGATTCCGTCGTAGAATAGGAGTTTCGACGGTTCTCCAAGCCAGGGACCTCTGATTGAGTTCGGTCGACACGAGGATGTCCGATATTGACGCGAGCTGGAGTTAAAGGGACCAGGGGTCCGGATAGGGCATACGGGTTGGCATAAGGCCCGTTGAGCTGATAACCAGGATAGTTGGGTTCATTTGGGTGGTTCATGGGGATCGATTGGGAACCTGGCAAGGAAGCTAGAATGAGTCCATCAGGGGAAACCACGTAGGGTGACGACATGGAAACAGGCGCGCCCTGAGGAGCAGGCAGACTCATACCCGCCAAGCTCAGCCCCTGGAAGTGGCCCATCAGAGCATTGTGATCGGTAGAGCCAGGAATAGCGAGATGCTGAGGTCGCCTATCAGGCTGGTTGGGGAGGAAAGCTCCCGTTCCAGTGTTTGGTTCCATGGTCATCGTTGAATGAGGATGTATGACTGAGATATCTAACAAGATCCCAATGTCAGTTTATGGGTTCACTAGATAACGAACAAGTGTTTCACTTGATGGAGGCGATAATGGAAGGGAATGTTGGAGCGAACATCTGTAAAAGGGGGAATCCCAGGTATCTTACCTCACAAGCAACAGATCGGCTGCAACAAGCAGTGCAAAATGCGAATAATCGGGGGATGTGTGAAAATCTAGCTGTGTCAAAGACGTTAGTTGAGAGATTCGTTGGGGGAGTTGACTTGAGGAGGAATTGGAGGCGGTTGGCAAAGACATGCACGAGGGTTCTTGACGAATATCCGATACTTGCTAGAATGAGGGTTGAACTGTATGCTGATGACCCATGATCACAAGAAAAAGGAGGAGGAAGGGAATATGCGAAGGTAAAGAAGGGCATCGGGGTGTCAAGGCATCGTAGATACGTACCTCGAGGGCTTTGATGATGATCAAGCACCTGATGGACAAAGCAGGCTGGAAGAAGCCGATGATGGCGAACTCTGGAGTACCAAGACTGAGATGAAGCGAGAGTAAGTAAGATAGCCACGATACCGTGCAAGATGGAGAACAGGAGATCAAAGGGTATGAGGGTCGTTGCTTAAAGAGAGCTGAAGAGAAGATGAAGAAGATGGAAAATGAAGAGAGAAGAGGAGAGGAGAGGGAAGATATGGATGGAGGTGGAGGAAGAGAAGCGAGGCAAGCGAGCACCTACCTAAGAGTGCACAAAAAGGATAATGGTGGAAAGAGGTACTGATTCAGGTGGAAGGCCCTTCTGCGTTTGATGATTAGGCAAGAATGATGCTATCAATAAGATTGATGCTCACGCAAAAAATCAAATAATGGGGATACTGGGATGATGAGAAGGTGGGATGAAAGGTGAGAATATCGATTTAGCTTGAAGAATGGGGATAAGATAAAGAGGAACAATAAACGCGGCCTCTGGTGAATGTTGGCTTCTGCTGTGGTAGTAGCAGTGGCAGTGACGGCGGTAACCTGAGGAAGGTAGATCTTGCAACTGGCAGTAGCTGCGAGCTGAGGCTCTGACTGCCACTTTAACATAACCCACCACTGTAGGAAGGAAGGATAGCTAGACGCACCGGAACTTAACCAAATGATATGGAATCTTCTTGACAAACAATTTGAATGACGTACGTAAGAGGTATTCAATGGAATGAGTGTGAATTAGAAGGTACTGTGAAGGTCAAAGGGGTGTGTGAAGGTGTAGAATGGCGAGTTGCCTAACAATAAGGACAAGGTTTTATTGTTAGTTTATTCTCAAATGATGACTGAGCAAGATAAGGATATAGGAGGTACCTACCTAGGTGAATGCAGCTCAGTTCTTTTTCTTTCAGTTTCTGGGTGATGCGCGAGGCATAGGGATTCCGGTGAGAGATTCCCAGGATTCAAATGGACCTAGGCCTCTTCCCAGCTAAGTATTTTCAGATATGGGAAGTTGAAAAGCACAAAGGCCTGGATTCGATTTTAGGTAAGAAGCTTCATACCTAGGTAGGATGAGACTCTGGAGAGATACCTCTGACAGAACTGTAATTCAGCCTCAAGTTGCGTACCCTCACGGACTAGGTCTGCATCTCCTAAGTTTCGAGCTGAAACTTTCTGTATGAGTCAGGCCAAAACTATAGTACTGAAACTCGGTGTTGAATAGCGATATATATGTGATGCTCTGTGTTTATACTGTATATTGCATCTGCTTGCAGATATCCCGAACTGTGCTCAAAGTTGTAAGAACTTGGCTTAAAGGACGAACTAGTTGCCTTTTGAACTACAGAAGCCTCCCATCTTCCATACTCTTATTTTATGCATGTTTGTGCACCTATTGTCTTTCAGCATCACAATCTACTAATTGTTTGACCACACTCGATGTCGCCAAACAGCCCTCATCTGCGAGCCAAGCCCCTGAGGATGTTGTAAGTTCGCAGCTGACCTACATCTCGACCTGGTTTATCAACATTCCCACTGTGTCTCGATCTCTCATTCGCAGCAGCGAGGCTACAAAACATTCCAAAGCAGTCGTGGTGTGCGGGTCTATATGATGGCATGTCATGAACACCCATACGTGTCACTGCAAGGCAAGCTGCATGTTCGTGATGTGTTCAAGCCATGACTGAACACTGCATTAGATCTAGACTTTTCATATGGTATTTTTGTTGGTCTCGTGAGTGGGCTTTATGTTGCTTTTTCCATGTCGTTGTCTCCATTTGCCATGTTTGCTGGAGCCTATCAGCATTGTGTGGCTTGTCGTTGTATTGCTTGTCATTGTGTTCTCATATTTTTTTATACTTCCCCAGGCTTTTTCTTAGCCCCAGTGGCCATATCTAAAGCCAGATGCCCGGAACGGTTACCAATCACGGACTATTATATCCTATCCCCGACGGCGTTATAAGGTTCCGAGGCTTTATGACGTCCGCCGGGGTGATGGGACTCGTAACGATAGGTACCCAGGAGTAGTTTCCGTGCCAATAAATTATTGGTCGAGGTTCATCTGATAATATGCAATTCAATTACAATCAAGTTTATTGGATAGCTTCCCGAGGAGTTATGTTTGTTAAGCGGGTTTCTAGCGTGTGTTACTCTAATTCAACCACCAAGAGACTCCCCCTATCAAAAACAGTGCACACTATCCCTTGGATACTTTTGACAAACGGGTCAAATCTCGATATGTACTTGAGTACTTCTCGCTTTTGTCGCTTCCATTCTCAAATGACCTACCTCCGGTTTGTGTGGGTACCGAGGTTGAGGCCATCAAAAATACCTACCTCCTCAGAGAAATGGAGCAGCGTTGAAGTGACGTTATTTTGCGGCTCAACACCCTACTTTTAGCCTGAGCCATAATTTTCTCGAATGTTTCTATGCTTAAACGTTTTAATACTAGATCATAATTATAGTTCCCATGTCAGAACATATCTCGATCAGTGCCCGAATGCTCGGGTCTAACCCCAGTGCCAATGTTGTATGACATCGTCCACACAGCGAGATGGCTTTCCGAATACTGGGTAACGAAACCCGACAGCGAATTAAAACAATTATATCAAAACTAGCGTTTATGCATGTTGACAAAAAGAGATAGAGTTTGCGATATCAGCCTGTTGTGATTCAAGTTCCCAACCACCTTGGAAGCTTGAGTGTCGATTGAGTCCAACGTCAGATTCAACAACCACATGGCTGGGACATGCCAAGAAAGCCGTTTGTATTGTATTACTTATGTAATGAGACATGTCCTCTGGTCTTCAAACTTGATGCCAATGCCTTGTATTGGAAGAGAAATAGATTCTTTCTATCGCTGCAGGGTAGGCATGTTTGACAAATTGGTCGCTCTACGCCCGCCGCTCGCTCCTCTCCGGGTTTTGCCCAAGGCTGCTGAGGTAGGCTATCGAATGTGATGTCTAGGTACTTGTAAGAAAAGACAAACTGATGTATCTGTTTTCATGCATTGAATCTCCTCACTGCCAGCATTAGCGCAACGGACCGGATTTGAGTGATCTTCCACACCTTACCGTTAGTTCGTCTTACAAGCATGAAGCCACACTGGATACAGTATTTTACTTTTGAAAACTTGCTTCTGTTTGCGAATTCATGTCTAAGCGGGCTAGAAAGGTGTTACGATGCAGATAACCAACGGCCTCTTGGGCCGGCCACAAGTGATGACAACAGTGTAGATGCCACAAACCATATGCCTCAATGTACCAAGCCATCCCAACACCATTCCTCTAATAAGCTGCAGGAAAACCCTTGAGTCTACATGTACGCTCATCAAACATCACCACCACTTTATATTGTAGTGGAGCAGAACGCCAGCCGTGGAACCTGACAAGTCATCGCCGTCGATGATCTTAAATGTAGCATGCCGCCGATCGCTTCTCCTTTTTCATGACCAAACATCCTCCTGTAATTCCTTGTTAGTATGTGCTTTTTCAATGCAACTTGATGGAAGTGGTATAGCCACTACGTACCTGGTATTGGTTCGCCGACCTCATGTTCTTCACAATCTCCTCACCCTTGGCCTCCGAGACCCCACGTCCCTCAGCAATAATCTGTGCCAAGACAGTGTTGACCTCGCGGGCCATGTGAGCTGCATCACCGCAAACGTAGAAGTAAGCCTTCTTGGAGAGCAGCTCGCTGACCTCCTTGGATCGCTCCTTGAGTCGGTGTTGGACATAAACCTTCTTCGAGCTCTCTCGAGAAAAGGCGGTAATCATTTCGAACTTATCACCAAGGGCCTCCTTGTATTCCTGAGAAATCGTCAGTAAAACGCTCTAGCGTTACAGATATGGGCTGTTAACTTACCTGCCACTCGTTTTGATACATGAAATCCTCAGTGGACTTTCGGCAACCAAAGAACAAGAGAGTCTTTCCAACCTCAACACCATCACGGGCTTGCTTAGCACGCTCTTGAACGAAACCGCGGAAAGGAGCAACACCAGTACCAGGGCCGATCATGATAATAGGCTTGCCAGGGTCTGAAGGAAGCTTGAAGTTGGAGTGACGAACGTGGACAGGGACGTGGATACCATCGTACTTGTTACGGGGGCCTGTAAGCTCATAGGTCTGACCGAAAGGCGCGGGGTTAGGGTCTCCGTTTTGCTTCTGCTTCAGGGCAAAGAGATAGTTTGTAGCAACACCACGGAAAGGTTCATCTCGGCCAGGAATCTGCTGGGACTCAACGACGGCAGTGATGGAGATCTTCTTGGGCTGAACCAGAGAGGATGAGGAAATGGAGTAGTAACGGGGCTGGAGCTTGTTGAGACCCTCAATGAAGGCGGAGAAAGGGATCTTGCTCCATTTCTGGCCCTTGCTGACGCTGGCGAGGAGACGAGCGATGTTGTAGTAGTGAGGGCCAGTCTTCTCGTGGAAGTAATCCTTATCGCTACCGAGGCGGTTCATTTCAGCCTTGATTTCGTCACTGGGAGCGAAAGCAGCGAGAGTAGAGACGAATTGACGGGAAACAGGAGCGCAGATCTCGAGGTGGTATCGTAGAATGGCGTCGTAGGTTGTAGGGTTGGGGAAAGGGACCTTGGCGGTAAGCTCGAGAGCCTTGACGGTGACGACGTTGTGCTGCTTATCGGAGAGATCGAGAATATCCAGGAATCGGCTAACCTCATCACCAGGGTTGGTGGGCCAGATAGCAATATGGTCTCCAGTCTCGTACTTGAGGTTGGAACGGCTGATATCAACTTCCATGTGGAGGCAGTTTCGGTCCTTGGCAGAGAACAACTCGAAGGATTCGGCGATAGGGGCGATGTAGGGGTTGTGAGAGTTGAAGGGTCCCTTGGCAGTACCCTCAAGATGCAGCTTGTTGGGTTCACCGAGATACACTTCATCGGCATCAGAAGTCAGGTCGTCGCGCTCGTTGATGGCAAAGATAGGTTCGTAAATAGCTTCACGCTCTTCTAGTCCCATCTTCTCAGCAAGGGCCTCCCACATGGGATCCTTCCAAGCCAAGAAATCCTCTTCCATGGTGCCAGCGCCATCGTCACCTTCACCAGCTTCGCCGATGCGGTTACCGCCGAGTTTCTCCAGAGCTTTGTTGACATTGCGGACCATAGAGTTGTAGTGCTCGTATGTGTTGTTTCCAAGACCGAAAGCGACGTAGTTGAGGTTGCCCAGAGGAGGATCGTTGCCCTCATTAAAGCTAGCGTCCTCACCAGTGACAAATTCGTAGAAGTCGACTGCGTTATCGGTAGGCTCGCCTTCACCGTAAGTTGCGAGGACGAACATGACGACGTTGTCACTAGGAACAGTATCCAGGTTATCGAAATCGTAGTCTTCAAGATCGGCAATCATGGTGTTGAGTCCGAATCGACTCTTACCCTCCTTGGCGAGACGAGAGGCATAATCTTCAGCAGTACCAGTCTGAGAGCCGTAGAAGACAACGCAGTTCTTGCCAGATTCCTCCATGGCCTCGACAATGTTCCTCGTGCGACCAGGCTTAGAGGAGCTGCCGGCAGCGAAGCCATTGGCATAAGGGTCCTTGGTAACACCCCATAGCTTTCCCTTTGTAAAGTATGCAACCGTTCCGAGCAAGATAACGCCGAGGACGATAACGTCCAGAGTGTCGAGTTCAGCCATGACGGCTAGGAAATCGATTGGGCGTCTTCGTGGTTAAAGGCAGAAAGAGCCAGCAAACAAGCAGAACGAAGCCAGTGACGAAGCAGGATCTGCCCAAATCCAACCAAGTTTCGAGGTTTTGTCTCAATGGTCGTCGGCCGGAAAGGAGGCGGGGGAGGAGGGAAAGTGGGATGTGGCGTGGAGTGTCTGAAAGAAGAGGATGCGCTGTCAGTAATGAAGTCACGCTAAAAAGTAGGAGATTAATGGATGACCGAGGATCCTTTATCGTGCATGCGAGGTGAGCGAGCGTGTTGGGCGCACGCACGCACTTACAGTACGGAGTACACTCAAATGATCAGCACTAACTTACCTAGTTAATCATGAACTTTTGACCACTTGTCCGTAAATTCGACCACAGAGAGTAGACCCAAGCAAACAAAACCCCAATTGACACAGAAATAGGCACTCAACCAGACGAAACGAAACCTCAATGGCGGGGCAGTGCGGTCCGGCTACGGAATACCACGGTATTTTTTATCTCGCTCTCGGAGGCTCGGACTGATCACTGAACCCTTAAAACTGGGGGTCTCTTTCGTTGGGGCTCGATTGCAGAATTACAGGGGTTCGTTCAGGTGAGAGTATGTAAGCTTTCGCCGTGATGCTGACTGAACCAATGCGTTCGACTTCGAGTTCAGTTCGTATAAGGCGTTGTTAGTAAGGAAAGAGGATATTGGGGTTCATTGAGAGCCATAAAGAGTCGTGTGAGAACCGTTAAACTTTGAAAATAGAACAAACCGAAAAATCAGGGAACACAGAGTTTGATATGTGCTCTCTATAAAACCCAAGTATCGAGGTCCGGTCCCCGGAAAGCAACGGCGGTCGAATGATTCGGTCGGCGCCGGCGAGATTCCGAAAACGAACACGCTGCTTGTGATAGAGCACTTCCCGCTATTGAGTCCCGACCAACTTAAACTGGCCTCGGCATATTGAGCAATGGCATCCATTCATTCTTTTACCTCGATCCCCACGTTTCTATTCCGTGTGTCTATTACCGACTATTCTTACTACCTAACTCTTCTCGTCATAGATACTATTCAAATATCCGTAACCTTTACCCCAAGATCTATCTTCTGCGGAAACCATGCCGATGGTTCGATCCGCGGCGACGCAACTTTTGAAGTGCCGAGCGCACATGCCTCTACCCCTCTAACCGCTTGACTCGACCGCCTGTCTGCAAGATTCGCGAAGCCAAAGGATGATGATCGATTGCCCTTCCTGGTCCAGCGTGGCGGCAACCGCCCTTATTGATGGACTGTTTGTTAGTTGAGAACAATAGAAAGCATTCATCTTCTTTACACGTTCCATGGTGTGGCACTTCTCTTAGATTCTTCCATTGACGCCAAGAGACTATCAATTGTTTGTTCAAAACTGATGGTCTATTGGAATGCGGGATATCGCCAAAGCTGTCTTGCATGGAACCCTACGGTCTAGAAAGTTCTATCAACAGAAAACATCATCCCTTTGAGTATATTTATGCTCACCTGTCACGATATGCGTTTCTTATCACCATCCTACGGCCTATTTATAGCGTCATGTAATTTTTCTTCTTGTCATATCTCTGAAGCAAGGTGCATCGTACTCCCAGAATATTGACCATTCAACACCTACTACGTGCGCATGGTTCTTTTTAACCGAGCCAGGTGATCGGTCATTCTGGTTGCTTTCTAGAAGTGCTTCAACGTGTCCAATTTTTGACCCCTCATGCCCGCCTTACCGAGCTGCCAGGATTGAGCGGAAGCATTACATATATTATTAGTGTCACTGTATTGGAGTTTGTATCTCTAACTTACGATGAACTCGCGAAATACTATCTATCACTTTGCACAATGACGATGTGCGTTACATATGTGTATGTATGTCCAGTGTAAGTAAATGAAGTGCGGTGCGTGGAGACCCAAGTCCATCATGCTAACCCAAGGATTATCTTTTAAGGGATGCCATAACGGGTCCTGATCAGTGGAGGAAACAAACAAATGCTACGTTGATGAGCACCTGGGTCCTTTAATCCTTGTCAGCAAGTGCAGACAGAGATATGATATCCTCCGAGTCCACCATCTGGCGAATATCCAGACCTCTAGCCTCGCCGAGTCATTCTCATGAATTTTCCTTAGATAAGATCTCGAACCTACATACGCCTCTTTTCCAAAAGACCAATTGACAGGCAAGAAGTGGCGCGCCGTCTATACCAAGGCCCGTCATCCCATGTCGGTTGATCTTAGTTCCGTGATAGGCCACGGCCCTTGCAGATGGCAAGGATAGGATAATGGCCAAAAAAACACTACGAATTAACTGCCCTGTGTGCCATGTGTTGGAGCTCCCTGGGGCTCCATCGAAGCCTTTTAAAGGCCTGTCGGACAAGCCATTTAACGGGCCGGGCCAATGCTGGGCAAGCTGACGGTAGCGTCATTGCGCGTGGTCCAGCCGCCAAAGTCAGTCGGAGGCCTTGGGTAAGGTTGGGTTGGGGTCATTGATTGTCTGGTCTGGCTGTCTTTGTTGTCAAAGACGCCCTCGTATACTGCAACATGCACTGTAGCATCATCCCTTTAGACCCGTAAATATCCTGCGTCTTTCTCCTCCTCCTCCTTTTCCTTTGCTCAGTTGCGACACTGACCATCGAAAATTGGAGAATCACCATATATCATGGGATTACGACATAGAACTTGAGGATGGGTAAGTCTAATTCTTTCCAAGGGTGCACGCACTCGTCCCTTACACCAACACCAACACCAACCAACCAACCCCTCTCTTCCCGCACCACTTCCTTCATCGTGGGAATATATACATACCTTCGTCACCAGTTTGCATAACAAGGGAGCTTCAGACAACCCAGCTGGAGCTACGGATACTCTACTTATAATATTTATTCAAGCGGGGTCGACGTTGCTTTCTGCCAGGCCCTGCTCTCGACGTCTCCGCTCTCTGTTTCACCACGACAGCACAGCACTGCAAAGATATATCCTTCGTTGACTGACCCCTTGTGCGACCCATAGTGCCGTCGCAGCCGCTGCCGGACCACCTGCAGGATACGCTCAGGTTCACTCCCCGGCCAGTTCCCAGACTTGACGAGGAGGAAGAAGATGAGAAGAACTGGGACCAGACATTACGCCCAGTAGCTTCAGACTCCCCGGTTGCCCATCGATTTACGCATTCACGAGACTCGTCCGCCGAAAAGATCCCACAGACACACCCGCCCTTGGCCTCACCGCGAATTCACTCGAGAAGCCCTCTTAGCGGCGTTGTAGAACGAATAATCGACCCCAAGAGTGCCGCATACGGCCATCATCGTCAGACCTCGATCGTCCACGGCATTCAACACTCGAGAAATGGCAGCTTGGCTAGCACCAGCTCTAGTCCCCTCAGCCCACAGATGATCGCAGCCGCTGGCGTCGGCTTTGATCTCCCAGACATGCAATCGGTGGGCACCCGCATCGATGGCGACGCCAGTTATCCTCCACGGGCACCTACAGCTCTCTCCGGAAATGTTGCACCTATGGATCGCCCTAATGCGACCGATGCTCCTTATGGCACGACCCAACGCAAGCTTGAACGAAGGCTTAGTAAATCTCGGCGCGACCATACCCCTCATCACTCTCACTCGGCGCGTCACAAGGACGAGCAAAAGACCGTCGGCGAATATGCGCTCCATGTCTTGTTCACCTCGGTCAGTTCAGTCCAAGCTTCACTTCAGTCTTCAATGCGCATTGCAACTGACTCGATGATAGTTTATTGCACAAGCCGAAGAGAAGTTAACAGAATGTGTCACGGTCCCTTTCGATCCCGAACCCAATGTCGAACAAGTATGCGGCCCAGGTGTTGACCCAGCCTTCGATCAATTAATTGTTGCCCTGGGCCATATTGCTAGTCCTAGACCCAAAGCTTTGATCGACTCAATGATGCTCTGGAGGAAAAGCAAAAGTGATGCCGCCAACGAAGCTCGGACTCATCTACAACATTCCCGTAATGCTCCGACCGGAAGTCCTCTTATTCGAAGAAATACAGAGCCAGTGCAGGCTGGAATGCCCGGTCAAGGAGGCCCTGATTCTGGTTTCCCTAATGGTCCAGTTACGCTTGCAGCAAGGCAGGAGTTTGTGGCCCAAGCTGAACGTCGGTCGACTGTATCTATATACATTCTTTGCCGTGTTCTTCTCGAAGTCATCAGCCAGAGCAACTTGCCATCCATCACCCCCGAAATGGAGGACAAGTTAGAAAGTATCATTTTTGGACAACTAAAAATTGCCGACCCTGAGCAACTCAGTGTGTCATCCCTCAAACTTGCTAATTGGAGCCTTTTTGCCCAATTGCTCGGGCACATGAGTGGCATCAACTTTGGCGGAGTTACCAGAAGATTCATTGAGGACTTGGACAGTTCCCTCCAAGAACGCGTAATTAAAAGTCCTACCTCATCTTCTAGTCGAGATGTTGAGGGAAAGGTGGAGCTTGTGCTATGGGGCATGAAGCATCTGAAGCTCAAGATCTCGCCTGAAGAATCTTGGGAACAATCTTGCGATTTCCTCATCTCACTTGGCCGTCTATTCCAAAAATCCCATGGCCAAAAGGTTAAGACTAGTTTCTGTCAGATGATAGAGATTCTTCTTCTTCCCATTGCGGCAAAGGCGAGCAACAGCCATTTCATGCATCCGAAATGGTCAGAAGTACTCGCTGCTGTTGGACCTCGCCTTGCTCAGATGTTCATGAAACCGAGACATTGGAACTTTGCCTTTCCTCTTACTGCCACTTTACTCTGTGTTTCTTCCCCAGACAATTTTGGCTCCCAGTGGCTCCAGTTGATATTGCCGTTGCAAACCAAGGTCAAGGATCGATCGACCAAACCTCTTTGCCTTCAAGTCATCTCTCGCTTGCTATGGACATTTCTATATCGCACTAATGAGACCGTTCAAAATAGCCTCCGCAAGATTGATGAGGTCATGAAGCTTGTCTTGCCATCATCCAAGCGAAGCCTGGTCGCTTCCGATACCCTTTACACTGAACCTTTGATCCAGATCATTAGAATTGTTGGCTTCAAGCATCCCGAATATTGTTTCAGGAACGTGGTGTTCCCCCTCATCAATGCTGAGCTGTTTATTTCCAATAAGGAACTGAAGGTTGAGCAATTGGATCCTGATCGAGTCGTTGTTGGCATCAGAGCCTTTCTCTATATAATGTCGGATCTGGAGAAAGGAGAACAAGGGCGACCGCCATTTCCGCAATTCTTCGAAAACCCGAACTCGACTTCGATTCCTGACCGATTCCCTGCCTCCCCGATGACATCCCCGCACAACTCTCCTCTATCACAACCGACGGCGGCTTCCAAGGAGGAGTACATCAGCCGTCCAGTTTTGACGCACGTGCTAAGCGACGGGGTTCGAGACTATTACCTCAAATTCTGCGAGATCCTTGGAAAAATCACAATTATTTGCGATAATACCTTTGGTGGACAAGCGGCACTGGATGAGAAGTTCAACAGCCCCTTACCAAAAACCCCTATTGCTGAAACCTTTACCTTTTCTCGTAAAGACGACCATCAGAGTGCCGCAGATCAGAAACAAGCGTTTTATGAACTCCTTCATGTTGCTGTTCAGGCGTTACCACGATGTCTCTCTGTTGACATCCCTTTCAACTCTCTGGTCAACCTGTTATGTACTGGGACGGCCCATGTTCAGTATAATATTGCAGAGTCATCGGCCAATTCTTTGAAAGCCATAGCAAGGCAATCGCATGCTCAACAAGTCACCATGGGCTTCGCTCGTTTCATTTTCAACTTTGACGATCGGTACTCAACAATGTCCGATGGCGGAATGCTTGGCCATGGTCACATTGAGAACACCCTGCGCTTATATGTTGAGCTATTGCAGATTTGGATCGAAGAAATTAGACAAAAGACCAGGGATGCTGCCACAGATCAACCAGAAGCTAATGCCTCAGATAAGCGGGCCATTAATCTTGATATTTCTAGTATATGGGCAGAGGTTGACCAAGCCGAGGCCCATGGATTATTCTTCCTTTGTTCGCAATCGCGGCGAGTTCGCCACTTTGCAGTGACAGTTCTTCGCTTGATTGTCGAATTTGACAAGGCCCTTGGAAAAGAAGCTTCTGAGGACAAGGACTCACTGAGGCTCATTGACATTCTCGAAAAGGAATCCAGCAACATCATGGATTTCAGCGATGAGCAGCTATCCGTTGCCGAACGAAGTCGACTACAGCGAGGCCTACAAAACACCAACAACCAAGGTTGTCTCGTCGAGCTTTGTGCCAGTGATGTCTCTTATGATACGACTCTGTGGTTCAAGATCTTCCCAAAACTCATTCGAATGGCATACGAGAAGTGTCCATTTACCGTCACTATCTGCCGTGATCTGATTTGCAATCGCATTTTGCAGATGTACAAGCCAATCGTGTACCTTTCCGAGCCTTCAAGAGGTCTGTACTACAACAACAACGAACCTGGAAGTGCCAGGGTTGGAGCACGATCTGCAACAACACATCCTGAGGTGATGGTGGAGCAGTGGAAGCTGTACTTGATATTTGCTTGCACCGCTCTAGCAGACCCAGGTGCTTTGCCGACGGCTCAGGATCCACAGCACGTTCGACAGATGTCCAAGACGTCGTCTAAGAACAAGATTGTGACTGCTCGAATGCTGTTCAAGTACCTTATTCCTATGCTGTCGGTCTCGTCCGCATCCGTTCGTGATGCTGTTGTTGTTGCTATGGGCTCCATCAACATCCATATTTACCGGACTTTGCTTGAGGAGCTGCAAGGTCAGGTCTCTCGGTGCAATGATGAGGCACGCGCTCGGATACATCAGAGAACAAATAGTAATCCGAGGAGGAACCGAAAGATGGATCTCCTTAGGACGGAAATTACTCATGTTTTCAAGCTCACCTCGCACTTTCTAAGAGAGCCAGAGGTTTACAGCGGCGAGTTCTTCTTGAATACTCTCACCACATACACAAAGGACCTGAAACTGTTCTTGATGGACGGGGAGGTCCAGATGGACTGGGAATTCCAGAAACTCCGACGCCATTACTGTGGACTTATGGAAGCACTATTCGATGGAATCAACAGGACCAAAGATCCATCCCGATGGATGACTTTTGAATCGCGGAAGTCCGCATTCTCACTTATGGAGGATTGGTGTGGATTCTCGCCAAATCAAAATCAGATTCGCGCCCGTGAGGATACCATGCGTCAATCACTGATTGATCAACAGACCTTGGGCGAACGAGGCACTGCCACCGCTGCAATGGAGATAGAGAAGAGAAATCTCCGAACTGCAGCACTTAGTTCCATGGCTGCTTTGTGTGGTGGGCCGATCAGTGTCACAACCGAGAGCAATGTGGTTCTTCAGTTTGATATTCGGCGCATGCTTGCCTGGATCGACTCCATTTTCAACTCTGGAAGCGACAAGATGAATGTCATTGGCAGGAGAGCTCTTGAGAACCTAATTGTTCACAACCAAGAGGTTCCCTACTTGATGGAGCACTGTATCGCACGATGCTACTTGGCAGGGGTTCCCAAGGTGCTCGAAAGCTACTTCGCGGTAGTCGCACAAGTGCTGCAGAGTCACCTTGACTATCCTTGTCCGTTCTGGAAGCTTATTGGCCTTTGCCTATTCACGTTGGGCAATGATCAAAGTGAGATTCGATCCAAATCCGCACATGTGCTACGCAGCTTGGAATCACGACAACAAAGAAACTCCAAGATTCAGGACTTTGACATCAGCATTTCTGACAAAACACAAGCTGTATACAAGCTAGCACAGTTTGAGATCTCCAAACGCCTTTCCAAGCAATACACGGAACTGGCGTTTCATATTTTCTCCGAGTTTACTCTTTACTTTAAGGATCTACAACCTGCAGCTCAACGAAATGTCGTTGCGGTTATGCTGCCTTGGATTCAGTCCATAGAGTTGAAGCTGGATCCAAGTGGCGGACCTGCAGCGCAATCATTTGTCCTGCTCGCAAACCTCCTCGAGATCACTATCAAATCCAGTGGTGCACTACACAATGAAGTCCAGGCTCTTTGGCAAGCTCTTGCAACAGGACCTTATCCGGGCAATGTCCGTTTGGTTCTCGAGTTTATCATGCAGCTATGCCTTGAACGCCGAGAGCAGAATTTTGTCGAGTATGCTAAGCAGATTGTCGTTTTCCTGTCAACAACAAATAGCACACCCGGCATCAAGGTTGTTGAGTTCCTTCTCATGCAGATCACTCCAAAGGCCATGGTACCGAACGAGAAACGAGCTGCCATTGAGCCACCAGCAGACATCAATCTTCTACCATATTGTGCCAATCTGGCTGAAGCTCTCCCTGTTGGGACCAAACAGGCTGGTTTTTCTCTCGGCCAACTGTCGTTGATCCTCCTTGTGGACTTGATGGTATCACCAGTTCATTTGACTCAGGAGAACGTCCCGCTTCTTCTCCAGGTTGTTACTGTCCTATGGGATCATTATACGCCACTGGTTCAGGAGCAGGCACGAGAGATGCTTGTGCATCTTATCCATGAAGTGGTGATCTCGCGGATCGATGACCAGACCCAGGACGTTGACAGGAAACCTATTGAGGACCTGATCGATTCGATTCGCCGGCACGACCGCACAGTAGTCTGGGGATACGAGGATAGCAACGGCAAGGTTGATGATCACGACAGCAAAGTGCCACCAAGCATGGAGTTTCTCACAGCCGAGGTCATCAAGACTTTTGAGATGACTTTCCCCGGAATCAAAGAGCATTGGGGACGACTGTCGCTGACGTGGGCGACGTCTTGCCCAGTTCGACATCTTGCTTGCCGATCGTTCCAGATTTTCAGATGTGTTCTCACGTCTGTGGATCAGCCAATGCTGGGAGATATGCTCGCACGATTATCCAACACTATCGCGGACGAGGATCCGGAAATCCAATCATTCTCGATGGAAATCTTGACAACCTTGAAGACCATTATTGTCAAGCTTGATGCTGATGACCTTCTCAACTTTCCACAACTCTTTTGGACTACCTGTGCCTGCCTGGAGTCTATCAATGAACGGGAATTTCTAGAGGCCGTCGAGATGCTCAACAAATTCATTACCAAACTAGACTTGAGCTCACCGAACGTGCGCCGGATACTTGCTGATGGCCAGCCATCCCGCTGGGAAGGGATGTTCGAAGGTGTCCAACCCCTACTTCACAAGGGTCTGCGGTCATCCCTATGCTGGCAACCGACTCTCGACACCATAGACAAGCTAGTCCCCCTGCCTAGCGATGGCTTCGTTGGTAATGATTCGCGTCTATTCTTCTCGCTACTCTCCAACTTCCCTCGTTTCTTGCACGAACTTGAAAAGCCCAGCTCCGATGAAAGCGTTATCCAAACAGCAAGACTGCTCCAGGAAGAAGCGGACAACCAGGGGCTGGCTGGTATCGCCGAGGCTCTGGACGATTTTGCTCTGGGAAGCCCTCAAGACAGCAGCAAAGACTTTATCGTTGAGCTATGGGGAGCTTTGCGAGAATATTATCTTCCCCAAATGGATTTCCAGATGATTACCTTCTTGATTGGACTTCTCACAAATTCCTTGTCCTGGGTAAAGATCCAGACCATGAGAATTCTTTGTGTGGCGATTCCTGAAGTGGACATGCGCAAACCGGAGCTCGCTGGTCACGGATCTGATCTCATTTCGCCACTGCTTCGGCTGCTCCAGACAGAGTTCTGTATGGAGGCACTCGAAGTACTGGACAACATCATGACCATGTCTGGAAATCATATGGACAAGCAACATCTGAGGATGAGTATGACGCGACCAACATCAAGGGCGATCCGAAAGGAATATGAGCGTACGCAGAGTTTGTTTGGAATTCCCGAAGCATCAGGCTGGGCCATTCCTATGCCTGCAAAGAAGACAGACGCCACACGAGCCAATATTCATGCCGCCTTTTACACATGTCAGGGCTCAGAAGGGACATTGACTGAAACTGCGCCCACTCCTGACGTGGAGTTCCATGCTGATGACTTCCCTTACAACTACTTTGGCCCATCAGAGCGAACTGACACGATGCTTTCCGATGAAGGCCGCGGTGATGCTCACCCAGGAGATCTCGCAACTAAGTTGGATAGCCTTGACGACTTTTTCGACGAGCCGTCGAGTCCCACGACTGACGAGGACGGTCGGTCGTCCAGAACAATTACCGAATACACACCTGAATCCTTCGAGACCGGGGCTGAACTCTACGATGAGCAGATATTGCCTATTCTGCATGAAGCCTCAAACAATACGTCGTTCCAGAACGGATTCGCCGATCGGTCTCCAGGGTTATCGAGAGAAGCAAGCTCGAATACTATGAATCCAGGTGCCTTCAATGTAACGGTTTCTACCGTTCGACCTGGATTACATGCCAGGTCCATCACATCGCCATCGGCCCCGGCTTCTTACCAGCCACAGATGGCCGAGATTGTTTCCGATGATGAGTATGTGGGAGGTTTCTCCGACGCCGACGATGAGAGACCGGGTACAGGGCATACTGAAAGCGCCTTTTACTTGGAGAGCATGCTCAAACCTACGACACGAAGGCCGCAGTCGAGAATGAGGCGTGGGATCAGCCGTTCGAGAGATGAGAGAAGTCGGGAGAAGGCACCGCCTCAACCGGCATCGCGCTTAGCCAACAGCATTTTCCCACCGGGAATGCAAGAGCATGGGGAGGGCGATATGTTGTAATGACCATGTTTTGTATACGTGTTGGAACTTTCGTATGATGGTTTGAACATGGTCAGGGGTTGGATATGCTGCTACCTGTATAAAAAGTGATTTAATACAAAGCGACTGAATAATACTATTTTATTTACAAGAAGTTACGAGGAGCTCCAGCCTTTGGATGCCAAACATTCTGTTCAGTCTCGGTGAATATCTCGGTTACTCTGCTTGAACACATTTTGCTGTTCTATATGTGTTCGAGTGTAGTTGCAATGTCCCATGTCTGTCGATGGACTGGGCCCGCTATGTTCATATTTCGCTCCAGCAATATACTCTTTTAGTGCATATTGAATTTGCACAGCTCAACCTTCATAACTCAACGTCTCATTGAAAGATATATCAACCAACACTTTCTTATGAAATAATGTCTATTTTGTTTCGAGGCCTTCAAAATGCTTCGAGACGTTTCAAACATCCAACAAAATGGACCCGTGCGATAATTGGCTCAAGGGCCATGAGCAATCGCAAATCCAAGCCCTTTGAACTTATTTACCCTAATGCTCCCACCAAGGGGCACTCCAACCTTGCGACATTTCTATCATATGTAGAGCGTGTCAGCTTGGACAAGAGGTCTGCAGTCTATAAAGGCACACACTACGAATACACAGTCGCCGACACACTCTCCCAGTATGGCTTCTTCCTCAAACGCGTTGGCGGCCAGTCAGATCGCGGCATGGATCTCCTGGGCATATGGACGCTACCTTCGACAACTCAGACATGCAAGGTGATTCTTCAGTGCAAGGCGGGTTCTCGGAGTTTAAGCCCTATGTACATCCGCGAGCTGAAGGGCGCCATGGCAGCAGCACCTCCAGGGTGGCGAGGCACCGACGTGCTAGGCCTGCTGGTGGGTGAGAAGCCTGCTACGAAGGGTGTACAGACCGAGATGCAATCTGCGGGTGTGGCATTGGGGTATGTTTGCTGCTCTAAAAAGGGAGAGGTTTTACAGATGTTGTGGAATAGCAAGGCGCAGGATATGGGGCTGGAGGGTGTGTCGGTGGGTGTCAGGTATGGAGAGGACAAGAATCAGCTTGTGTTGATGAGGGGAGGGCAAATGTTACCGCTGTTGGAAAAGGTGAATACTGAGGAGGAAGATGTGGTGGTGGATGTGTCTGCTCTTGAGGCCGAAGGATCGCAAAACTGATGTGAATAGACTAGATAAATGACGAGAGAGGCGGCAATGCCATGTATTTCTATGTATATTACGGGAAAAGCTTATATACTGTACCAATTACTGTCATGACATACAATCTGCACATCGTTCATGTTGAATTAGTAGGAAACATAATAATAGAGTTAGTGGATATGAACGTTATCCAAATTTATTATACGAAAACGTTCTGTAATGACATGGCCATTCATGGATCCTCGTCAAAATTCCTCGTCATGCCTTCACCTTCCATTGATCAACTGCCTTGGCTTCCTCACAGGTCATATCCATGTTTACATGCCAACCTTTGCAATAGCCTTCTTCACACCCTTCTGAATGTCCATGAGGAGAGCCTCGGGCGTCTTTCTAGTCGCAACTTTGATTCCGTCATTTCCATCCATGTCGAAAACATCGTCAAAGCTGAACTCGCCGGAAACGACATCTTGCTCGACAAGATCGCGCGGCATGACCGGGTCAAAAGTATCCCACTTGTGGCCTCCATGGTATTTGTGACAGAACTGCTGCTCAAACGGTTTGCCAGAGTCGAAGCGGCATTTCCACTAGCCACCGCTCGACTTCTGGAAAGGTTCGGCCCAGCGACGGCTGGGGTCGTGCCATTTCTTGTCCCACTTGTTGGGCTTTCTGTGTCTGGTGCTGCTCATCTGTGACTCGAGCTTCCAGACGTTCGTGAGAAACTCCTTGTACTGCTTCTCGGTGCTGTTTTGGCGGTTGAGGTGGACGATGCCGTAGCTAGCAAAGGTCGGGAACCACTTGGGGACGTCGGCTTTGAGGGGAGTCTCGTACATGTTGTTGCGCTCAGGGTCGTTGCGAGTCTTGGGTAGATGGTAGGGGAAATAGTCGGTTTCCCATTCGAGTTCGTCTGAGTCGACAACCTTGGTAGTATTATCAACTGCGGGAGTCTTGGGAGGAGGGAAGTGGAACTCTAGTTGCGTAGAGTAGGCTTCCTTGAAGGCCTTCTTTCTGGCAAATGCCGCTTCTTCATCCAACCAGTCCGAAGCAGGACAAATGTTGGATTCTTGCTCCTTCAACCACTGATCGTACATTGACGGCTTAGAAGTGGTGGGAAATAACCCGCGAAGGCTTTCAGCTTCACGAAGAATAGCCTTCTGATGCTCAGTCGGAGGCAGGTGAGAAGTGTCTGGGTGAAAGGTAAATTCGCCGGCAATCATGCCCTCCATAAACCCATCGTGAACAGCGACCTTTCTAGTCAATGCGTCCACCTTGACTTTGTTGTTGTAGATTTCTCGTTGGACCTTCGGACCGGCCATCGGGAACTCGATGGGTTTGTAGGTATCCTCGGATGTATATTTCTTGACTGCCTCTTTCTCAGCGGCAACACGTCGTCTTTCGTTGAATTTCTTGACAGCGAAGTCATGGTGATCTTTCTCGTAGGCGGCGTGGACAGCATACTCGTTGCGAACAGCCCCTTTGAGGGAAAGGGGCTCGAGGAAGTCGGCTTCGCTATGCCACTTGTGGAGAAAGAAAGGCTCCTCAGGGTCGATTTCTTGAGCGAAGACTTTGGGTGTCAATGTGAATATATCATCTTCAGGATAATCTTCATTGCAAGGATAAGGGAAGCTAAAATCCCACTCATCTTGCAACTCGAAGGGCTTGTCATTGTCGACGTTGAACTCGAAAAGGTGGAGATTTTTGGGCTTTTGGGAGTCTCTGGGCTGGTTGGCTTGAGTATCAATGTTCCATTTGTGCTTGATATCTTGCTCGGTGTTTCGCGTGGCCGCGGGCTTGGGAATATCAATAGGAGGAGTATGAGCATCGACTGAAGACACAGCGGCCGAGTTGGAGCTGCTGAGATTGTTCTCGAGAGCTCGTCTGCTTGCGGAAGAAGAAGCTAAAGAGGTCTTTCGCTTTGTATTCTCGTCGTTGTTTTTGGGAAGACTTTTTTCGGAGGACTTCTCCACGAGGAGAGAGAGAGGAGGTAGGGCGCATGAGGTCGACGGCTTGTTCGACGCCATGATGAAGGTGAAGATGAAGATGATGGAGATGCTTCAAAATGCGTTTTCGGTAGATTTAGGTCAGAGTAAAAGTTTTCTTTCTGGTTGTTTGAAATAAAGTAAAAATTGTGTGCGCGCGGGGAGAGAAGAGATATCTCCGTGTGGTGAGTGAACTGAGATGAACAGCCGCCCAGCAGTGCCAGTCACTTCCACGTACCAACTGAGAGTGAACAAGGTGAATGCTAGTGAATAACACCGCCTGAACAATAGAAAGTGGAACAATTGCGCCTCTTGTGAATGAATAGGCACCTGAAAAAATAAAATAAATGTAGACGAGTTCCCAATGGTAGGGGCTGCCGACAATATGAGCCCCTTGCCGGCGCTATAGGAGGAAACTTGCTCACAAGAGCAGCAAATGTCACTCACTGCTAGTGATGGTGATCGGGAGAGGTTTTAGTGTATGTTATCTAGTGATGCTTCTCCTTATTGTGGACGAACCTTGTGTAGATACAGAGTTCCTCTCCTCGATTTCATAAACCATAACCCCCTTTAACCTTCCAATGAGCTGACGACTCCCTCGCGTACCTTTACCATCAGTGAATCACGGGGCGAGGGACAGATCTCGATGAGTAGTAGATATATGAGGGGAAGACCTGCTTTTTAAACTGCTGCGACCCTGCCCACGGGTTCTGAGCATACACGAGATGGTTTGTGACGGTTGCACTTCTCGGCGGAAACCGGTGCATACCATGGATCGGGGTGTTTGCAACGTTTAATCGTCATACGTACATGCATTGAGATTTGTGTAGACTTCTAGAAACATTCCGTAAGCGCTCCCTGTGCTCTTATATTACAAAAGGTCCTTGAGCAAACTCCCCCGCTCCCATCTCGTGTTATACATGTAGACACCGCGGCATGTGTCTAATTTTCTCCATCAAGATGCCACAGGTCCTACCTTGACATGCTCTCGAAGTCTCCGAGCCTCAGCTGCTCTGTTCTCTTTATTCTGCCTCCTCTGCCCTGCCTCAATCTTTGCAAACTGGCCACGCGCCCCGTGCTTGAGCTTCGTGATCATGTCCGCAGCCTTGCCTTTGTCCAAGTCTTCGGGCTTCAGGGGCTCCGCTTTGCCGCGCATCTTATTGATGAAGTCAACCTGTCCCTGCGTAGGTGGCAGTTTTCGCCATCTCTGATAGCGGTGAATGAATGTGTGGGGAAACGCCTTGCCCGCAAAGTTGTCCGCTCCGTGCACTGCATCAGTGAATGTGGCTGCCGTGAGGATCTCCCGAGGCATTGCGTATGGTGATTTGGCGACGCCAGGTGGTAGGGCTCGTACTTCTATAGCTCGGTAAACCGGCGCCGTCGTGTTGAACTGCTCACTGACTCGTTCGATGCGAACATAAGAACCATCCGGTGACGATAACACAAACCTTTCTCTTCCAACCTGGACCCATGCGTATTTACTTATGGCGCGTATGTGCTTCTCGCCAGACGTATCGGCGATAAGATCTAAAACCGAGTCATAGTCTGTGAATGTGACACTATCAGCCCTGGGCCCGGGAGTTGTTTCGTACGACAGAGGCTGCTGGGACTCGACGTGTTCTGTCTCTTTAATCTTGCGCAGGTCATCCGCTGTTGCCTTCTCAACCAGGATGTTAGGGTCTAGGCCAAACAACGTGGGTGTGGTCACAATTCCAGTATCCAAACTCGAGACGAGATCAATGATATGGCAGTTCTTCTTTCCTGGGTGCAATCTCATTCCTCTGCCGATCATCTGAACCAGGAGGTTACGTGATCTTGTCGGCCTGCCGAGGATAACGCAGTCGATATTTGGGATATCAGTCCCTTCAGTAAAAACACCGCAGTTGACCAATACCGGAAACTCGCCCCTTCGAAAGGCATCCAACGTGTCGCCTCTCTCGATTCTATGAGTCTCACCAGTCACATATCTTGCGTCAAAGCCGTGCTGGCGGAATCGATCTGTCAGCTCAACAACGTGAGCAACATCGACGCAAAACACAAGTGTTGATTTCCTTCCTGCAGCTTTTGCCATCCAGCTGCGGACTGTGATATCGTTGATCTCGCTGGTGTTGACAGCCTTTGAGAGATCGGCTGTAAGAAAGTCACCGAAGGCCCCCTTCTTGACCTCCGATAGATTTGCTTTGGATTCAACCGTTGTGAAGATGACATCTGAAAGCCACTTCTTGGAGATCATATCCACATAGTCTTTATGGTAAACAATTTCGTCGATTGCTGCACCCAGTTTGACTCCATCGAAACGCGAGAAGGTGGCAGATACGCCAACTAGATTCGGGGAATTGGGGCGCTTTTGATCCAGATTAAAATGACGAAGAGTTTTGAGGTACCCTGGAGCAACGACATGATGGGCCTCATCAACCAGCAACAGTTTAAAGCGTGAAGGGTCGAACTTCTTAAGACGGTCTTGTGATGTTATGCTTTGCACACTGGCGACTGTGATGTCTGCTGTTCCAGTTGCGTGGACATTGGCCATCTCAATCTCGATCCTTTTATCTGGATACGCGCGTTGGCAGTGGTTCGCTGCTTGCTCCACGAGCTCGCGACGATGAGCCAAAATCAATGTCTGCTTAGCTTTCTTATTTGTTGGTGGTATCCTGTCAATGAGTTGCGTAAAGATGACCTTTCGTTCATTCGTTAATCAAGGATCTCTAAGATGAGAGAAGAACACTCACTGTTTTGCCACTTCCAGTAGCCAGCGATATACCGACTCTTTTTTGTCCATTTTGCAAAGAAGAAAGAACTGACTCGATGCACTCTTCTTGATAATCTCGAAGTTGTAGTTTGGGCTGGTCATGAGCAACTGAAGCAAAGGCTCTGAACGTCAGAGGTTTTATTGCAAATGGAGAACTTGCGGCTCTGGGCCGTAAAAGACATCTCGGTATGACCCGTAACATCGCACATGATGATGTGTGCAATAAAAATACTCTTTGTCTCATTGAATTGAAGCGAAAAATACTTCATGAGATAAGTTGTCATGAGTCTACAAGGTTTCAAAATAGTATGTAGTCGCATTATGTAAGCAACACTCTTCCACTAATATTTCAGCTTCAATGTCTGCAGAAGCTTTCCATAACATTCATAAACTTTCAGTGGCAGAGGAATGATGAAGTGATTGCCAATTTTTAATTTTTTACCTAAATTTTAAGTATGTATTTTAAGAGTTCTTCTTCAGGCTTCTTACACCGCTCCTAACCTGGAGTGCTTCTCTTCACTTTTCTTTGCTACCATGTTTTCACCCTCTCATATTTTACCGGATATCATCACACACAAAGGAGCATGGAGTCGGAAACCAGTTATGATCCTCTCGACGAGGACCTGAATTACTCAGAAAATGCCGAGGATTTCGAAGTCAAAGATGAGATGTTATCACCGCCAGTTTACGGCCAATACGCTGCCGATGAAACCGACGCATCTGGAAATCTGTACACCGGGAACGAGAGTGAAACAGATGAAGAGAACGGGCGACCTTCACGAAAAAGGCTCGCTAAGGAAGATTTAGTTCCTCGAATTTTCAAGCGACAGAAAGGAGTCCTCAACATCGACTATTTGGATCTTCTTAATAGAGATATTGAAGATGCAGCCCAGCGTGTCTGCTTTGCCCACGGCGATGAAGAGACCCTCCTGTACCCAAGCCAAATAGGCCTTACCTACTGGTCCATTCCGGAGAAAAAGCTTTTCTTTGAGGCCATCGCACGCTTGGGCCAGAGTGACCTTCCAGGTATCGCGTCCCGCGTAGGCACCAAGAGCGAGATCGAGGTGAATCATTACCTTGATGTGCTTCGAGAAGCTCGGCTTTTGAGACAACGAGAAGTCAGACGTCCAGCTCTCGAATTTTCTGAGATCCCTGCTGCAGTTGAGCTCAGCCAACAGTGCTGTCACGCCTTGGACGAAGCCGCGGATGCTATTTCGGTACGCCAAGAACGAAAGGAGGAGCTGCGAGAAGAGAATAAATGGGGAGACTGCTGGGACATAACCCCAGGAATCGCCCGCCGGATTGACCGTGGTGAGACGGTTGCTGAAGGTCGGGATCTTCCTTTCTCAAAGATCTTCAACCTCCCGGCCTGGTTGAGGCTTTCTGAGCGCATCTTTATGAATTCATCCATTCCTAACGAGAACTGGGACTGTATCGACAACAAACTTCCTTCAATATGGGCTACCACGTTTGAAGACTTTCACGCTTTGGCCGTCTCTATTACGAAAAGACTTGTTCAGACAACAATATTCCTCAGCGAGGCAAGAATCAGGGCCAAGAAGGAACTCGTATCGACTACTCGCGAAATCATCAGGGCACAGGACGTCGAAGCAGCCGTATCCTCCTTAGGATTGAATCATAATTCTCATCAATTTTGGACCAAATGCGCACGAAGACTACGACTCGAGGTTCACGAGGAGCCACTGGTCCAAGATGAGGACGTAGAGTATGAACCTTTGAGCTATGAACAGGTTGAAGCCCTACTATCAAAAGGCGACGAAGCTACCGACCAAGCGATCGAGCTGCAGCCTGAGTTTGACCCAGAAGAAGGCATGGACATTTCTGAAGATGAGGCCTTCGGCTCCGAATTTAAAGAAGAATCCCCTCAGTTACTTGACGAGGAAAGCGTTGCAATTGAACGCGAGGCGAACGAAGTACTCGAGTTCTCAGCCGCCGACTATCCAGAAACGTATAGCAAGAAAGAGGTTCTCAAAAAACGCATTGCAACGGAGCGACGACAGGAGCAGTACGCCGAAGAACGCGACAAGTACGTCAGCTGGCAGGCTGAGAACGAGATGTGGGATCTACTACAGAAGAAGCCACCCACTGAACTGCCTAAGATGCCAGAACCCGGCCCGTTGCAGCGGTCGACTATGGATGTTGAAAGTATCTTTCCCATAGGAAGGGATTGGAGAACTAGGACAAAGTACCGCAGCGAATGGGAGGGAGAATAGGTGAAAATACCAGGTATTCTTATACTGAACGTTTGCCATCGGATGGGCATTAGAGCTCTGCAAGCTCTTCGTTCAATGTTAATAAACTCTTGACTCCCATGCCCAAGGGTATCTTAACCGCCCGCCTATCATTTTGATCACACACAAACCAATACTGTAACTTAATGTCTCCTCTTAGGCCTCGCCTTTGGTTTCGTGGTTGTAGCCTTCTGGCCCTTCTTGGCACCTCGTGTAGACTTGGACACTTGCTCTTCGCTCTCCTCGGCACTCTCTTCCTCCTCACTCGACGAGCTATCACTCTCATCCTCTTCCGCCCCCTCCTCGTCTTCCTCTCCATCCTCCTCCTCTTCGTCTTCTTCTTCCTCCTCCTCTTCTGTGGTCTCGGCCTTTTCTTGCTTTTCGGCCTTGGTTGGCGGGGCCTTCTTTTTCTGTCGCGACGCACCTCGCCTCGACCTAGTTGCTGGTGATGGTGCGTCGGTACCGTCCTCTGTATCTTCGAAAGAAGTGCCTCTTGTCTTGGTATCGCCTCTCTTGCGCTTCTTGGCAGGAGAGGGTGGCGGAGAGAGATCCAACTGTGGAGGTGATGTTGGAGCTTCGCTGGGGTCGGCGGCGGCGCGTGCCATCATGGCATCAAAGAACTGCGCCCTCGGGAGGGAAAACTCGTTGTATTCGGTTTCATCTTCGTCGAAATTTTCTCGCTCATCGATGACTTCGAGGTTGTAGTAGGTTCTGAGCTTCTGCCAGATGTAGGGAATGCGCGTGTGTTGGTACAAATCAGGGTCGAAGCCGTGGTTCCGCAGGTGCTCCGAGATCGCTATCATTCGGAAGTGTCTGTGCATGCCTGCGTCCTGCTGGTCAGTAACAACTTGTTGTTGAGGGAGAGGTTCAACTGACCAGCTGGTTTCCAACGAATCACACCCTTGAATAATGAAGCCACTTGATCGTCCGTCCAAAGATCATTGTAGTTGTTGTCGGGCTCTTGTTCTTTTGTCTCACTAGAAACTTCAAGGTCACCAGTTTGGGGGGTATCGACGTCCATTGCATCGTCATCTCGCACCGGAGTTGGTGTTGCAGCAGTTTGGGTGCTAGCTCTGGCACGCTTTCTAGGCGCCATTGTGACTGCGATGGGGAAATCAGATGATACTTAATGATGGGGTTCGTAAAGTATACTCTGAATGTGGCGGTTGCTTTTATGCCGGGGCGTTGTCCTGCTGGAATGGATGGTGTTGACGTCCCAAATAAAGTTGAAGAATTGAAGCGATCGTCCAATTCGATGCGCTCGTGGTGCCGATGAAATCATAAGAGCTCAGTACATTTTTAGCGCAAAGGTCCCTAAAACGCGCTGACTGAAGCGCGTCGCAGAGGGGCATGGGCTTGAACCACGCGTTAATTGCCTTCCATTGCATAACATCCAATGGAACCTTCCCTATCTCGGCTTCAGTTCAACATTGAAACCCAAAACATGCCGCAGAGTACGATGATATCGAGCATCGCATGGATCTGATAAAGAATAAAAGCTATGCCTGAATCTAATAAAGATATCGCAGCTGTTTTCGCTGTACCTGACTTTTGGAAACCGTCGAAATACTTGCATCAATTAGATGGCGACCCTCAAGCAAAGAATCCCTTCTTTTCTCCTGGACTCAGAGGTACTTTGGTCAGTGACGTTGTGCTAGACTTCTACTAACTTGTATTCTAGATGATGTAGACTCAGACCTTGTACAGTTCGGCAATGTGTCAGTCGAGAAGAGCGGCTTCTTCAAACTACCGCCCCAGCTTGCGCCAGAACCAGAACCAGAAACGACGACAACCAACGACATCACAGTTCCCACGGATATCATAGACGATGAAGGACCCGATGGCGACATATGGACGCACGCCGACAAACTAGAAGAGAAAGCACCTGAGCATAGGACCTGGGATAGCTTCATCGCAGGCACACCAGCGGGTAAACAGCCGCCATTGGTTTCGGAAGCTGGAGCCACCGTCTACGATGCCTTATTAGATTGGTCTATCGATCCTCTTGAGCTGAAGAGCTCCGGGGTCCCTGTCGTTGACATCAAGGCCTACTTCTCGTCCTTGCTTGCTCTGGCTCTTGGCCAGGAATCTGTCTTCTTTTCAAAGCAGGAAAACGGTCGCACTTTTGTACCGGCAATACCCAGCATGCGTGTTACAGGATATTCCAAAGATGTGCTCCAGGGCCTAGAAAAGCAATGCCACCGTTGTGGCTCAATGTTGTTCGAATTGCGATCCTTTGTCGATTCGACTTATGCAAAGCGCACGTCCAAATGCGGTGTTGCTCTGGCTGGTGTTCTTGATCAAATTATCAAGGACGTCCAGCGACATGTGGCGCTTCATGGACAGATGCCGCGGTCACTTTTGGAGCTTCAGTCTACGGTCAAAGGACTGCTTGCGATTCTAATACCATTTCAAAGACTTACCTCCAAGTTTCGCAAAGGTTACGAAGACCAACATGTTCTTTCTCAAGTGTTCCACGAAGCATATTCTGTCGACTATGGTGAGGAACAGCTGCGTGGGATCATGCGCGAAGTTCTACAGAGAGTTTCATCCCCTTGGATTGAGTTTCTGGAAGAATGGATTGGAACCAGACAAGAAGAAGGGATCCCTTTAACCAAGGCCAATGTTGGAGCCAGCAAAGGCTTCATCAAAGTCGATACCGAGACATATACAGATGACTTTGGACACGAAGTTGAGGACATCGACTTTCGCCTGGACGAGACCAAGATGCCTCACTTCATGCCCTACGATATCGCCAAGTCCATTTTTGAGACAGGCAAGAATCTGCGGTTCATTAGGGAATGCCACCCAGAGCATCCTCTGGCTTCAGCAAGTATCATCAATGCGACCAATCCTCCAAAAGTTGGTTGGCTTTACGACTGGGACGCTATTGAAAACCTTGAGAAACGGGTCACCAAGTATCGTGACGATCTCTTGCGGACGATCCACGATTGTTCATATGATAAGCAAAATATGCCAGAAGGTTTTAAAAGCACGGCTGGCCCTGATGCTGCCAACCCATTCTTTCGTAACGATATCATGTCAGAAACGGGGCTCTTGGATGCCCTCACGGCGCGCATGGACGAGCCCTTACCTGATGATGTTAGCAGAGAGGATGCGTTGAGCCATATTCTTCGTGAACGTCTTGCGCACTCTGCCGCCCGTAAGTCCAAGCCTCCTACCAGTGGTTTCGACTTTACTCCTCACCCATCACTTCTTCCGGTGCTTTCTTTCGGGGGTATTGCTTCTGCGCAGTCTGAAGTTGTCAACCAGGAGAGTCTTCGGCTGCTATTTAACAGTCATGATTTACGAGGTCACCTCAAGATGCACCGCCATTTCCATCTTTTCGGTAGTGGGATGTTTGTGAGCCGCTTGTCTCATGCCCTCTTCGATCCCGACCTGGAAACCGCCGAACGACACGTGGGGGTTGCACGGCAAGGAGGTGTCATGGGCCTCCGCTTGGGAGGTCGAGATACTTGGCCACCGGCGAGTTCGGAGTTGCGCCTAGCTCTTATGGGAGTTATGGCTGAGAGCTTCGACTCGGACAACGATTTCGCCAAGGAAAAACTGGCCAGCATCTCAAGGGATGCAACTGAGCTACCGGGCGACATGAGTTTCGCTGTTCGAGATTTGTCACAGGAAGAGATTGACAAATGCATGAACCCAGACTCTTTGGAGGCGCTTGATTTTCTGCGATTGTCGTACAAGGCGCCGCCTGCTTTGTCGAGTATCATCACCCCTGTAATTTTGACGCAGTACGATCGAGTCTTCAAGCTGTTGTTGAGAATCATGAGGATGGTTTATGTCGTCAATCAACTGTTCCGAGACGTCAATGCTAGAACCAGCCGCTGGAACGACCCCGAAGACATTTCGTACCGATTTACTCGAGAGGCCCACCACTTTGTCTCTGGAATTACTTCATTCTTTATGGATGCAGGAGTGGCCATCCCATGGGAAGCATTCGAGGCCAAACTCGACAAAATTGAAGCGGACTTGAAGAACCCCTCAATCACCAAGAGTACGCCAGACAAGGTCGAGAGTCCTGACAGACTGCGAGAGTTTCACTCACGAGTGCTTGATCGAATTATGCTTTCTCTATTCCTCAGGAAGCGGCAGCAGCCGGTGCTAAACCTACTTGAAGAAATATTTGGCGCAGTTTTGGAGTACGCCAAATTCTCTCGAACAAATGCTCTGAGTAAGGACCAAACAACCGACCCGGAAGAGCTGAAAGAAATACGGCGATTGTATAGCAACTTCAAGAAAAAGGTGCAAATATTTATCACCGTCTGCCGAGCCTTGACAGAAAAGAGTCGATCGACGAGCAACAAGGTCTCCGATGACTTGAACTTGAAGCAGGAGGGTATTGGTGAGGATCATATGGTAGCTCAGTTATTGCTGAAGCTACAGATGAACGACTACTACACTAAGTGAGACTAAAATAT
Source organism: Fusarium verrucosum (assembly GCA_013623715.1). Lineage (NCBI taxonomy): Eukaryota > Fungi > Ascomycota > Sordariomycetes > Hypocreales > Nectriaceae > Fusarium > Fusarium verrucosum. Next base: position 40,860 of record JABFFJ010000352.1, read on the forward strand.
ATGACCAAACATGATATTCAATGAAAATTTAATTTGCGTGGTATAATTTGTCGTCCTTCGATCACTTACAAGATCCATTAACGGGTAGCTATACCGTTTATACCCCGCTATCGATAAGCTCCTAGCTCATGCTGTCTTTAGCAATGGCTGCCCCTCCTGACATGGAATGGACCCCACGCGTCGTCTCAAATATTATCATGGGCGCTTTGTTTATTAAACAACAAACATCAACAAATTGTCCTCAAAATGTCACACCAAAGCGCAGCAGCGCGCAACCTGTCTTTGACAGAAGAGCTGGAGAAACTTGAGCAATCAATTACTCTCACTCTTCAAGGTATGTTTATTCGTCGCCTTCTTGCGCCAAAGCTGACAAGTTATCGTTAAGAAATCGATCATAACTTTAGCAAGTCGCATCGCATAGTAACAACAAGCATTCTGCCCCTCGTGGAACAGTATGGAGAGCACTCTCGCGCGGTCTGGGAAGCTTCCAAGGTAGGTCGAGTTGCTCGAATTGGTAGGAAACATGCTCACAACAGATAGTTCTGGAAGCAATTCTTCGAGGCATCGGCCAATGTCTCCCTCTCCGGTTATGAGGAGCTCGCCAACGATAACGAAAGCGAAAATATGGAGGAGAGCACGGCCATGAGGGAAGATATGACAGAGGACTACACGGAACAGCATGATGAGGATGTCACCGCTGCCACTGGTGCTGAGCAGTCTACCTTCCATGCGGATGAGTCCCTCCTCGACGATGCGGAGCTCTCAGGAAGTACACCTCGACCTGGAAAGACAAAGACTCGGTTCTCCGACTTGGAAACGCCCTACGAAGCTATGAAGCGCGAGATGGAGGGCGAAGAAAACAACGACACCACAGTTCTGGACGATAACGAGGACTCGACTGTCTTGTTCGCGCAACACACCGCCAGACTCCCCAATATGTCAATGACTCCACAGGCGCAGCGCGACTACACAGTGGCCGGCCAGCAATCCGTCGAGCCTCAAAAGGATCCTCTACTGCACCGCGTCCTCGACAAGAACTATCGTATCCAGGCAACTCCACACAAATCCGGCCTTCGCATCTCACCGCTCAAGGGTGCCCAGCCCAAAAGTGCTCAGCGCAAGCCTGCTTGGAACGACGACTCACCAGACTCATCACCTGAGATGGCAGTGCCGACTCTGCGTAGCGCGGCTTTCATGTCACCCTACAAGAGCAATGCCCGACAACGTCTTGCGACGGCAACACAGGGTCCTCGAACCCCTGGTGTCAGTGTGCAAACGCCAGCAACGGCACGCAAGACGAGGGATGTTTTTGCCGATGATACCGTCACGGGTACTGGCAAGGACAAGTACGAGATTGACTGGGACAGTGATGGTGAAGACGAGGATGTTGATTTATATGCTGGCATGAGTCCGCCCAAAACAATCCAGTTTGCGCTGCCTCCTTCGAAGCTTATGCAAACACCAGGTAAGTTGTATCATGCCATGGTAAACTCGCTCTGCTAACATTGACTCATAGCACGCGAAGCAAGCCAAAGGATTGTTGGTGATATTTTATTAGATGCTGGAGCCGATCCAAACTCATCCGAATACAGCCCTTCTATGGTCAAGATGAATGAGGATATTCTGAACGATAGCTTCTAGTGGCATCACTTGTCAAATAAAGAGAACTAATATTGGTGTTGGTCTATAAGTATAAATAGCAGTCTCGCACATAACCAAAAGATACCCTTCGCTTCATTTCAATTGTTGTACCCTACCCTATTCCCCAGTATGTGTAGCTATGTATGTGAGTGATAAACGTTGCTTTGGACAATAAAGGGAGAATCATGCAGCATGAATTGGTTACTCGGATACGATATCAATGCAGAACATAGACTTTTTAACGATCATGCCGGTGATTACTTATGCGAAGACTTAGTATACCTAGGACGTTGAAATGGAATTCCATGCTGTACACAGTCTACGTTGAAACCGGCGTCTTAGGTCAAAAGGAATTGGTGGCAGAACGTTATAGATTTCAACGCTTTGGTTGAGGTTACATTTGAAGGCTTATTCCCTAAGAGAACTCTCGGATTCCAAAGCCGTTCTTGGGTTACCACCATGTTGATATGAGTCGCCATTTATTAGCCGCGTCCTCCTCTGTTGATGGCCGAGTTGGGAACTTGTTCTTCAGAACATCTTGGGTTTTGTTCGATATGCGACCAGGTATCAGGAATTCATCACCAAATAACAGGCAGCCACGCGTTGATTCTGCATGTTGACAAACCGAAGGAATCTATGCTTAAAAAGGCAGCTCATAAAATAACGAACGTTGGAGATGATTGAAGTTCAGATTTAGGCAAGCCACATGTGGCTGTAGATCTGTCAGTGGCTGGCCAGGGTCCCGCATGAGTCTAATCTTATCGATAAGAATTCCACTAGCGTCTTTGGACAAATTTTCGAAATTTTTGGGAAGGCGACGCCGTGCTAGTTTAGTTGATCGATTTGATGCTTGGAAGTTGGTGAAGACGTCGCACGCAAACATGGAGGACCAACTGCACAAGCCGCATCGCAAGTCCAAGGACAAGAAGGACAAGAAGCAACATACAGGAGGTGAGCTATTGCTATATATTCTCACAATTGCGACGGGCGCATACTAATTGTTGTCAGAGCGCAACCCAAAGGCGTTTTCTTTTGCCAACCCCGGCAAGCTTCAGAGACAGGCGGCGAGATCGCAAGATGTAGGACTCCCCTTGACTCCCTTTTCCAATACTCTACAATGCTAATCACTTCCAATAGATCAAGGAAAAGCGTCTTCATGTCCCGCTCGTCGATCGATTGCCCGATGAGGCCCCTCCTCGACTCGTCACCATCGTTGGCCCTCCCGGTGTAGGAAAGACAACTTTGATGAAGTCACTCATTCGACGATATGCCAAGGAAACGATATCCGACCCCCAGGGTCCCGTCACGGTTGTTACATCCAAGAAGCAGCGCCTAACCTTTGTCGAGTGCCCGAACGAACTCGAAGCCATGGTTGACATCGCAAAGGTTGCTGACATTGTTCTCCTTATGATCGATGGAAACTATGGCTTTGAGATGGAGACTATGGAGTTCCTCAACATCCTCGCTGCGACTGGTATGCCAGGTAATGTTTTTGGAATTCTAACACATCTTGATCTTTTCCGCAAGCCGCAGGCGCTCAAGGACGCCAAGAAGAGACTCAAGAGGAGACTTTGGACGGAATTGTACCAGGGCGCTCACCTCTTCTACCTCTCCGGTGTCATGAACGGCCGATATCCTGACCGCGAAATCCACAACCTGTCGCGCTTCCTCTCCGTTATGAAGAACCCTCGTCCTCTCGTCTGGCGCAACTCACACCCTTACTCCATCATCGACAGCTTCCGAGATATTACCCACCCTACCAAAATCGAAGAAGACCCCAACTGCGACCGATCAATTGTGTTATCCGGTTATTTACGAGGTACAAACTTTGCTTCGCAGAACCAAAGAGTCCATGTTCCTGGTCTTGGTGACTTTACGGTATCCAATATGGAGGTTATGCCAGACCCTTGTCCAACACCGTCAATGGAGCAAGCAATGGCCAAGATTACAGGCAAAACTGGACGAAAGCGGCTTGACGAAAAGGAAAAGAAGCTGCATGCGCCTATGTCGGATCGCAGCGGCTTGAAGATTGACGGTGATGCCATCTGGATCACCAGCGACAAGGGTTTTAGCTTCGACAGGGACGAAGATGACGCTGAGCGAGGAGAAGGAGAAGAGATGATTGTCGGTCTTCAGGCTGAGCGAAAGCTTCTTGGTCAAATGGAGGGCGGTGTGCAACTTTTCAAGGGCGGCAGCAAGGTCGAGGCAGTTCCCGAAGAGGAGGACACTGGAAGAAAAACACATCGCACACCCAGATTTGCCCAACGAGAAGAGGGTGACGATGAGCAAAACGAGGATGATGAGGGTTCCGTCAGTGGCGACGAGGAGATGGATTCAGATGCCGAGGTTGAGTTTAACGAAGGCAAGCTTGGCAAGATGTTCCGTAAGGATACCGACAAGGAGCTTGGCGAGGATGACCTTGCCTTTGCCGACAGCGACTCAGATCTGGGAGCATTGTCTGATGAGGAAGAGGCGGAGGATGACGAAGAATACGATTCCGACGAGGAAGCAGCAGCGTTGAGATGGAAGGACAACTTGAATGGCACTGCTATGAAACTCCACGGCAAGAGGCGCTCATACCACACAAGCGACCTAGCTAGGTTTATGTACGACGATTCGCTGAGCCCTGAAGATGCACTGAAGCGATGGAGGGGTGAGGAAGATGAGTCGGAGGAAGAGAACATCGAGGACGATGAGGATGATGAGTTCTTCAAGAAGTCGAAGCAAGAACAGGAGGATGCAGTGGAGGACAGGTCAATACCCGCCTATGACTACGAGGATTTAGCCGCGAAGTGGGCATCAGAGAAGAACGTCGAAGCTCTACGGAGGAAATTCACATCAACGGCCCTTGCCGCAGGCGACGACGAGGATGAGGGCGGTGATGGCAGTGACTTCGAGGGCCTGGGAGATTCAGACGATGAAGGCGATGGTGTCTTTGAGGATCTGGAAGCTGAAGGTCAAGAAGAGCCAGCGCAGTCCGCAGCTGACGATATCGAAGCCGAACGAGAGAAGAACGCCAAGCGAAAGGAGGAGCTCAAGATGAGATTCGAAGAAGAGGATCGAGAAGGTTTCCTCAACGATAAAGCCAATGCCCGACGAGAAGGCGGTGATGTGCAAGAGTTTGGCGAGGATGATTGGTATGAGGCGCAAAAGGCCATGATCCAGAAACAGCTCGATATCAACAAGGAGGAGTTTGAGAACCTCGATGAGCGTCAACGCTCTGCTGTTGAAGGTTACCGCGCTGGCAAATACGCAAAGGTCGTCCTTGAAGGTGTTCCAGCCGAGTTTGTCAAGCTCTTCGACTCCCGTCGTCCCATCGTCGTGGGTGGTCTCTCTGCGACTGAAGACCGCTTTGGCTATCTTCAAGTCCGCATCAAGAGACATCGCTGGCACAAGCGTATCCTCAAGACAAACGACCCTCTCATCTTCTCCCTCGGATGGCGTCGCTTCCAGACCATGCCCATATACAGCACCACCGACTCGCGGACGCGTAACCGCATGCTCAAGTATACGCCTGAGCATATGCACTGCTTCGCTACCGTCTACGGTCCCTTGATCGCTCCCAACACGGGTTTCGTCTGCTTCAACTCCATGGCGGCCTCTACGCCTGGTTTCCGCATTGCTGCTACTGGCACCATCCTTAGCGTCGACGAGTCCACAGAGATCGTCAAGAAGCTCAAACTCACGGGTACACCTGCAAAGATCTACAAGAATACCGCCTTTATCAAAGACATGTTCAACTCGTCCCTCGAGATCGCAAAGTTCGAGGGTGCTTCCATCAAGACGGTTTCTGGCATCCGGGGTCAGATCAAGCGTGCCCTGTCCAAGCCAGAGGGTCACTTCCGTGCCACCTTCGAGGACAAGATCCTTCTCAGCGACATCGTCTTCCTGCGCGCCTGGTATCCAATCAAGCCTCACCGCTTCTACAATCCCGTCACCAACCTCATCGGCTGGCAACCCATGCGTCTGACAGGCGAGGTCCGCCGTGCCCAGAACGTGGCAACTCCCCAGCCCAAGAACAGCCAGTACCGCCCCATCGAGCGCCAGACACGCCACTTCAACCCCCTCCGCGTCCCACGCGCTCTCGCCGCCGAGCTCCCCTTCAAGTCGCAGATCGTCGAGACCAAGAAGCAGAAGAATCAGACATACATGCAGAAGCGCGCCGTCCTCATGACCACCGGCTCCGAGGAGAAGAAGGCTCGCGCTCTCATGCAACAGCTCCTCACTATCCGCAACGACGCCGCCGCCAAGCGACGTGCTGCCAAGGAAAAGAACCGCGCTGCTTTCCAGAAGAAGCTGGCCGACAGCGACGAGAAGAAGGAGGCTCGCGAGAAGCGGGAGTCCAAGGACTTCTGGCGCAAGAATGGCCGCAAGCGTGCCGCCGCCGAGGATGGAGGTGGTGGCAAGCGCAGAAAATAAAAGGAACATCTGCGCTATGGAGGTTGTTAGAAAGGTACCAGATGTATATACATACCTTGTTGGGTTGGCGTTTCGAGAATCAAAAGATAATCGTTTGCATTTCATGTCAAGTATACATTACCTCTTCGAGATAGCAAAATAGTAGTACTTGGATATTCTAATCTGAATCACCAATAAACGTCATACGCAGCGCAAAAGAGGTACGGGAGGTTGAAATATAGTATCTCGATAGTTAAAAGTTGAGTCAATAGCATTGGCCTTCAGCAAGCTACACAGTAACAATCCTAAACACCTATCCTCGAGACACAAACGCACAAAAACAAGCAACAGGCCAGATGTGATGTCCTTCCATCGACGCATTAATCAAGGGCCCCCTTGATAGGGACCCTCTCCCTGACATCATCATCCGCCCAGACCATCCATATTTTAACCGTCTTTCATCAACGTCAACTAGAGTCGTTTGTCGCATTGCGTGCTAAGGAATGCTCCCATAAAAACCAATTCACGCCCGAGTCCAATCTGAAAATCCCTTGCTCCCGATTCAAGGATAGACATACGCCCCAAAATGCCGTAAAACACATTCATTGCTCAGGCCGGCTATGCCTTCTCTCAGCTCGTGCACATATGGCAACTGCATCGCATTGGTCGTTTAGGAAGCCATCATGGGCTCATTGGCGGGGACAACGTCCTCCTGAGGGACCTCGGGAGCAGACTTGACGGGGTCCTCAGTTGGAGGAGAGGGGAACTCAGGCTTGTCAATCTTCTGGCGAGAGGGAGTCTTGCCATGGAGGAGGTCCTGGAGCTTGCCGGTGTAGTCGCCCGCGTACTGCTTGCCCATGATGGAAACTTGCTCCATCTGCTTTGAGGCAACGCTCTGGATCTGGGCGGTCTGGGAGTTGATAAGCTCAGAAGCGTGGTGGAGTTGCTCGTCGATCAGCTCCTGGTTGGTAGTATAGATCAAGGGAACGACGAAGGCGATGGTGGCGCCAATGACAGCAAGTCCCCAGTATGGAACAAGCTTAACGAGGTAGTAAGACAGGAAAGATGCGAAGAAAGCCTACTATCTGTCAGTTCCTTCAATCACTTCAACTGTCCAATTTGGCACTTACAGCAACGGAAGCAGAGACGTTCTCGGCGAAAACGATTCGCTGAGCCTCGATGACAAAGAAGTTGATGAGCTCATGAACGTCCCCAATAAGGGCGTCCAGGGTCTCACGAGGAACTGTGTAGTATCGTCGAGGGCGAAGCTGGGTAGCCAGGCCATTCTTGAGAACGAGCTTACCAAGGACCTCGGCAAGAACGGTCACACCAAGAACCATCCAGGAAGCCCGGAGACCCCATCGGATAACATCTATGTATCGCGCGGCGACGATGGCACTGACGATGGACACATAGGCAATAGCAGATGCACCTGTTGCATCATTGACGTCAGCCATTGGTAATCGAACAAACGATCAAATTGACTTACGAGGGTTGTTCCAAGAGAGAAGTTCGGAGAAGAAAGAGTGGTAGTGTGTGAGAGGCTGGCCGGTAGCAGCGGGGTTTGCGGGAGTGCGTCGAGACGCAGCAAGGTTGGAGAGCTCGTCAGAAGCCTTCTGAGTGTGGTCGTAGACGTTCTGAGCAACGGGTCCTAAACAAATCCAGAATCAGCAAAATGCCAGCTATCACGAGCTGTAGCAAAGTGTCATACCGTTGGCAACAGATTGATACGCAGCTGCGGCGTCTGGGAAATAAGTCAGTTATTTTGTTCTACGGGGAATCATGACAGGCAATGCCGTTGTCGCGCAACGATCGCGGGGAATCACTGTACAATGAATGTGGTTAGCAAATTTGTTCAAAGAGGCCTGTATAGAGTCAATGCATCTTAGAACACGGACGTACCTCACTGGTCTTGGTGGTCTCAAGAAGAGAGTTGCCATTGGCGGCCAAAGTGGAATCTGCCATCTTGACGATCTGGCGTGAAGAATGCGTAAAGCAGTGGTGCGCTCGCAGAAAGAACCGTTGATAAAGTTTCCAAGTTGAAGAATAGACGCGAGAATAGGAGGTGAATCGGAAGGACGTGTTCTGTAGAAAACAACAAGCAACGTGAGCAAAAGTGGCCAGAGAAATTTTGGGGAGCGATTGTTTGTTTAATGCAGGGTAAAAAAAAATGACAAGGGGACGACGCAGAGAAGCTACGTAGCTATCTCTGGCTCGCTCCGCTCTCCGTCTCTGGGCCTACAGTACAGCACGAAGGAACTGCGGCGATTTTTTTCGTCTGAGCCAGCTAACTAAAGCAGACTTCAGGGGCGTCCAGTCGGGGAACCAAGGTGAATGCCAGAGTGGATGGTCGTGTGAGAGAAACAGGCAAATCAAGCGAAACGAGCGGCCCCGTCAAAGGCGGAGGACAGACTAGCTAGGTCCAGGATGAGGCATGTGAAACGTACCTTGAGAGTGGTGAATGTCAAATGCGAGGATGGATGCGAGGTGATGAAGGCCTCGAGAGAGATGGATATAGATGGATGAGCTGAGGTTTGTGTGATGGAGGAGAAGGAATCAGGAATGACGTTGGCAGAAGGAGGAGGCTTCTCTTTTAGGAGTTGGAGGGGACCGACCGGGCAGTTTCGTCCTTGCTTCAGGTGGAAAGCACGGGAACGGGACACAGACAGTGACGACAATGACGCCCACCAGCAGTCGTAGCCACCTAAGAAAAATAAAACTGGACGGGCTGTAAGTCAGTCCACCTGCTGGTAGCAGATATCCACGCATTAACCGTACACTGGCATTCCTCTGTGAATCACTAGACAATTTCTTTTTAAGTGGATCGACACTTAACACGCACTCTCGGCGTCAACAACTACTACGTAGTATGTACGGTATGCTGTTCTATCTGTCATGTGCGTGCTGTAGCATCTTTTTGTCCAAAAGCTGATGCTGGAGCTTGGACACGATTGGCAGTGGAGCTCTCTAGCTCCGGGTCTGGATGACGCAGTCTAGTGCGACGCAAAGTCTAGACCTGCGAAGTACTTCCTATATGCGCTTCACGAGTCAGTATCTGCAGGTACAGTCAATGTCACCATTTCTACAAACATCCAAGCAGATCCGTCGACAATCAGGTACTAAGGGTTAATCCCGTCATCAAAGGCGTTGAAACAACGAATGGAGCTCCAAAAGCAACAAAAGTCAATTCAATTTTCTTTGTGAACTGTCAATTTAAGGCAAACACCAGCTTACTCATCCAGGTGAACCATTTTCAGTTCATCCCTTGCAGACATTGCATAAACTTGGGCTGCTTTGACATGATGATCTGGTCATTTCCAACGCATGTGAAAATCGCACTAAAAAGGGGGGGTTCTTTATCTCCAGATGACAGGCTCTAACTTAAAAAGAACACGAACCCGCAGCTTATCACCACCATGATTGATTGAATGTGCATACGGATACGTAGCATCAAGAAAGGATCATTAATAACAAGCTGTCCACAAGCAAGTTAATGGTTATGCTTATTCTTCTACATCAGATACTGTAGCTTGGGCGAGCCTTGACAAAATCCTTCTTTAGATTATTTCCGTAGACTAGGTACGGTACCTCGGTATATATTCCCTGTTCATCCTCTCGGAAGTTTAATCATACCAACTTGCTGCATACTCATTGGCTAGAGTTCGATGTTCGATGTTGTCAAGGCTGATCCCGCCAAAGGGTGCACGCGACCGAAAGCTCCAGAGGTCTTTTGACCAAAAATGATACTAATGTACATACTACTAAGCATGATATGGAAATATCACCAATTAGAAGGCTTTCAATACTATATCATCAATGTTTTCAGAGTTCATTTAGGCTTCATTCAGAATACTCATCAGACATACTAAATACCAAGGCCACGAGACAAAAGATCTCAATTGATGGCTTGCATCCACACATGATCACACAACTCCTTCGAGCGAGAATGCAAATGGATAAATGTCTTCTTGACTATATAGACATATATATCTATCAATCCGCAATCATACGGCATTCTAAGAAATCCCACAGAAGCCGCCAAATAAGCAGCTCTTTTGACTCCAACTCCCGTGCTAAGTACCTAGACAAACGCCCCGACATATGTCGACAATGATGGTACCGTTGATGGTATATGAGAAAAACAAGGGGAAACAACCATGAAAAGGACCCTGTTGGCCCAGAGCAAAACATCAAAAAGTCCCACAACTTCTCGCCATGTCATCCCATCCCAGCACGTGCGCTCGACAAGCTCAAATCGTATGCTTCCCAAAATATGTACAAAGAATTGACAATTTCCCCATCGAGACATGTCGCGTGACCCATTCGTGGGCATGGCTTAAGCCTCGCTGGAACCGAACCCACGACGTTAAACACCTCTCTCTCTACCTTCGCCAACCCCAGAAACTGGTTACAGATGCTGGTGACCCAGCATTGGCCGATGCTGGCTTCGCTGCACCCTCAGTTGTGGCAGTTGACCCGTGACCGGTAAGGAGACTGAACATGCCACTCGATTGCGACGGCGAAGGAGTATGTGCCGAGGCGGACCGGCTCAGCCCGTGAGATTTTCGAATCGACTCCAACTTTTGTCGCGCCTCTTCAGCTTCCTGCTTAGCCACTGCCTCGGCTGTTTTGGCTTGCACAAGCTCAGCCAACAAAGCTTCGTGTTCGCTCTGTGATGGCGCAGGTCCTGTTGTGGTCACCGTCGGCACGCAGAATTCGTGGTTCTGAGGCAGTGACGATATCCGTTTGTTGAGTTTGCCTGGGATAGGGTCGGATTCATGCAAATGATGCGGTGGGGGCGGTGTAGTCTTGCTCCGGTTGAGCTTGAACTCTCGAAGGCCGCCTCCGGTACTGCTACCTCGATCCACATCGCCATCCTTAATTGACTCGTGCGTTGAGCTGGCCGATGATACTCGAGACTTCAGACCATGCATTTGCTTCTCGAGCCTCTGCTTGTCCTGATGTAAAGACCGGACATGCACATGACTTTCCCTCAACTGCTCCTTCAAACTCGCCATTTCCTGGCTCAGGTCCAAGATCTGACGACTGTACTCTTGCGATTGCGAGAGTGAAGCATTTAGCTGATCTTTGACGTGGTTTAGCTCTTCCCGCATTTGCGCATTCGGTATTAACACGGACGACCGCCGTTGTTTCTCTTCAACCTGGAACCGCTGCTCAACAGCATTGAGCAAAGTCTCCAAATCCTCGGCCGCGGATGGCTCTTCTTTTTGAGCCTCGTCATCGCTCGACTGAACTTTATCCTCGGGGTTTGGTTTCTTGGACTCATCTTCCTCGACATCCGAACCATCCTCCTTTTCGGGTGAGACGGTGGGTTGAGGACTGTTCGGTCTAGAGTCGGCCTTCTGTCTCAATCCGGTCAAAAGTGACTGAACCGCCTTACGGTCTTCCTGTCGGTCTTCGCGTTCCCGCTGCAGCTGATTCGACAATAAGGCATGATTGCGCTGTAGCTCACTGAGAGCGGTCAACAAGTCCTCGATCTGGCTATGCAAGTTTCGTTCGTCTGAATTCTTATGAGATGTTACTGTCTTGGTGGCGACCGGTGTCGATTCGCGCCCATCCTCAGTGTTGGAAGAGTCTCTGGACATGGCGGTAGCGTCAGTCGACGCCGAGCTAGTGACACTAGATGAGCTGGCTTCCATTGAGTTCAATGTCGATGCGAGGCTTTGCTTTGATGTGCTTCGTCGCAACAGGCTTGATGGTCTGGCCGGGGCGTTATTTCCGGGGCTAAGGCTGGAAGATTTGTTGCTGATAGAAGTGGCCCATATACGACCTAGGAAGCGGCTGGCTGCATTGGTGATTTCAGACCCTCTAACAGGGCTGGTGCTTACCGTCTTGGACTCACGGTGGCTCTGCTGAAGCTGCTGCATGTTTTCGGCAGTCACGGCACCTGTCAAGCCGACAAAGTCCTGGACGAACTCATCGGCATTGTAGTGGTAGCAATCCCAAAGGCCACGAGATAGAAGAAGCTGCATCACATCCTCCATTTCGGTGCAAGCCAATAGTCGCGCCTCGTTCTTCCGCATCAGGGATAGCGCGACTCTCATCAATGTCTCCGAAGCGCCCTCTGCAAAAATCACATCGTAAATGCGAAACAGCATCGGCAAGGGGCAAGTCACGGCAAAGAAACTGAGAAACCATTGAGAGACATAAGCAGGGTCGACCTGTAGCTCGTCGAGGTGATTCGATAGGGCCGGGGTGCTTTGGCGTAGTAGCTCCTTGAACTGGTAGATGCGTACGTGGAGGCCTGAGAGATCAGGGAGGAAGCACGCCCTTAAGTCGTATTGCTCCATGAGGCTGAGATTGTTTGTTAGTCAATGTCCTTGTCACTATGGCAAAGATGGAGGGAAATTTGCTGTGGCTTACCGGACTAAAACACAAAATGCCTGTTTGTCGGGCATGTGCATCAGCAATGGGCCGACCAGAAAGGCCAGCCCCTGGCAATAGCCAATCTTGGTGTCGTAGAGACTGAAGCACTTGAGGACACGGCCAAGCATACGTTGCCCGTCACCCTCTGGATCGCGGAACATGTCTACTCCTGGGAAACTTCTGCCCAAGTCTTTGCCAATTATAACTTCGTATGGACTAGACTCGCCGCAGAAGCGGTCAAACTGTTCTTCCAATACAGCATCCCGAGCTCCAGACATACTCTGCCAAACCACCCCACGCAGGGGTGGTGGAATACCTTTACGGATCTTATTTGAGAGTAGAGTCGGAAGTCGGGCTGCCGTTTGCTTATAATCCTTGACCAGAGCGGCGTAGAATTCTAGATCCGTCATGGGAGGTGGCGGTAGCATCGAATATCGTAGAGCAGCTGGTGTCGGTCCATTAACCATCTGGCGTAGCTGTGCCATCGAAGGCGGACGAGGTCTGCTGGCTGCGCTACGTTCGGCAGCAGCACGGTCAACGCCTTGGACCTTGACGCTTTTTGGGTTTGTAGCCAGCTTTGCATTTTCCTGTTCAAGCCGGGCCAACAACAAAGCCGTTGACTATACGAGTTAGTTTTTATAACCCAACGTTTAAAGGTGTCCAAGCTAAAGGTGTCCAAGCTCACATTATCCGTTTCTTCATCCTTGGTCTGTTCATCCTCCTTCCGCTCAAGCTGCTCCCAGTTCACCTCATCCTGATCGTCTGACACATCGCCATCATCCGCCAACTCGTCTTGTAATGATCGTGTTGGCAATATTGGCGGTGGCATAGTCGCTGTGGAAGCACGCAGAGCTTCTGTGTCAACAACGTCCTCCTTAATCGGAGATTCTGACTCGTCATCCAGGCTATCCTCCTTATCGTCCACCAGTAGGCTAGAAGTAGACTTGCGGGATACAGGAGTATCAGGACAATCGTCGACCGGATCCTTAGTCGGCGTAGTCTGAGTTGTATCGATGGTTGAGATGGTGATGGGAGAATCGAGGACGATGGGATCCGGTTCAGAGAGGCGAACCGTCACCAACGAATCGTGAGCCATCTTTGGGGTCTCGGGAGCTGGTTCTGGTGCCGTCACGGGTGCTCCTTCATCAGGCGTGGGCGAAGGGAGAGGCTCATGCAGGCTCTCTCGAACTTGGGCGTCCATACCGGCCCGTCAAATTGGTGGAGAAGTGTGGGAGAAGCTCTGAGACCGGAACGAGACACAATCTAGCACCAGCGGGCGGCAGGAATCCCCTGTGACAACAACAGAAAGGACCTGGGCGTCTTGTCGCGTGTTGTTCTTGGATTGTGTATATCGAGAGAAGACGAAATGATGACAACAGGTCGAAAAACAAGTTTAGAGATCGAAGAAGAGATCAGTCTGTCGAGGAAGGCGCCTCAAGTACAGAGTACGGTTAGGTTGGCTTATCGAGGGGTGTCCTAAAGGCTGAAACGGAGCTCCTAGGCGATGGATATCGATTTCGGAGCTGGAATCCAAGCAAACTCTAAGGACAAGCTAATTGTTTAGAGGGTTGGGTGAAGGATGGAGGAGTGGCGATGAAGCAGTGGACAAAGCAGCATCTGCGATAAACATAGAGAGAACGACAGTCGGTCCCAACAATCGTGCGAGGCTGGCGGTGGAGTTTCAAGGTTGTGTGATTTGGATATTCACCTTCTCCCGGCAAGAAGTTGAAGCTGGTCCAGGGGTAGTCCGCCCACCGAGAATCTGGACCCTGGCAGCTACAGCGTGTAGTAGTGCATTAGCGCAGGCTGCCCTGAGAGTTGAGAGGTGCCCTGAACCGAAGGCGGGTGCGTTGACAGGGAATGGCCAGCCAGTGACAGTTCCTGCTTTGGACCCGCTCATTTCATCCATTCGCCAATGTCATGGCCATGACTTTTGTTGACGATCCGCTCCAGGGCCGGCATTGAAGCGTCTCTCACGACCTCACCTCACTGGCCGCCCGAGGTGTCGGCCGTTCCGTCACGGTCCGGGGGAAGCCCGCCCAGTGGAGGCCAGGCCAAATGCAAAATGCGAGGAGACCGGGGCTGGCTAGGTGACCGCCACAGAAGCATGAATGGGGTCCGTTCTTAATCTCAAAGGAGAGACCACGCGTTTGCGACTGTCAGGATGTATGGATGTACATATGTATGTACGTATGTCTGTCGTTGAATTGTCTGTAATCGTCCAAAACATCAAGCCACTGCGCATAAACTCTCTGTTTGTCTTATCGGTAGATAGGTATCATGGACGACGGGTCATCTAGACCATTTTTGTTGTCATGGTGCCCCTTCAACTAGTATTATCCGAGGGCATATGCGTATAACCCCAGTGACATACGTGACGTGACGTGACATTCATAGTCAAGACGCGGTTCCGTTCGAATGATACCAGTCAGTGGAGGTGAGGTAACCTCAGTGCCTAATGGTTCATCCTCATCATGCATGCAGGTCCGCATAACAGCTTCAAAGGCGTCGGCTGTGGCTTACGTTCAATGCACGTTTCCGGGTTCCTTGCATGAAACCCTGATCAATCAGCAAGTTTAAAAAAGAAAAAAGACTTCACTGGTGCCAACAGACAGATCATCATCCCTCATCTGTCAAAATCAAGGTTTGCGGTTGTTTTTAACTTTAACCGATCTGTTTGCTAGTCACAGGCCGCTTTATTGCCTGGAATGTATCATCACGGCCATTCTGCAGCTTTTTCTATCAATTCTATCCACTTATCACGATGCCTCAGGATCCAAACTTTACAAAGCATTGTTGTCACAAACGCCTCTTGCCTCGATCAACAAACCATTATCGAGACCCTAACGATATTCGGTATATTTTCCCTTGTTACTTGTACGGGATCGAGATGTCGCTTCAATCACGGGTTGCCGAAGCTGTTCGGTGGCAAGTTCTTTATTCGTAATATGTTTTTGCTTATCGTTCTGCATACATCGACTATGAGATTCGTTGGTTGCATTGTATCATTCCTCGTTCCTCCTATCGTATCCCGACTATTCGATGCCTAGGAGCTCCCACAATGGGGATATAGAAGACTCCCAAGAGCTCCATCGTCATCCATATGCCCGTCCACCCACGGGAGTACACGCCGGGCTCCATTTGACATTACTGCAGATCTGTTCGTCACAGCGATTTTCTCGTATGATCTCTTCATAACGTTCATGACCAAATCAAGCCCTTTCCAGGTCCATGACAAAACTTCATACATAACATCAGACCCTGTGCGTTCCCATATCATCAGTCCGCAGAGTGGAATCCAATAGTAGCTCGTCAAGGCCCAAATAGATATCAATAACGGTAAGCTGCCGAGAAGCATCGAAGGCAAGTCGGTGATAACCTCAAGGGATGGGCTTGGGCGGATGGGCTTGATGGCGGCTTGATCCCGAAGATAGCGTATCAGAAACTTTCGAGTTGGTCGAAAGACGGAATGTGAAAACAAACAATAGACTAAGCTCTCTAAAAGCTCTTCTTCCATTGGTTGATCGTCTTCGATGATTTTGTCCTGCTTACAGATGGCATGATTGGAAGCTGGTTCAAGATCTTCTGCTGCTGCATGTGGCTTGCAAGAACTGGTTGCTTGTCCTTCGGTGATAGTTGTGACGCTCATGTTGCTAAAGTGTCAACTTTTGAAGACTTCTTGGCCGATGGGGAAAATGGTATATTAGAACTGACAGACAAGTTGATGGCTTTGCGGGGTTGTTCATGAAAGTCTGAAAAGAGGGATACGACAACTTTTATAGAGATGATAATGAATCAAAACTCGCGGAAAGGGAGAGCATCGTGAGGTTCAATACCCCGAAAGCGAGTAGTTTGGACATAACACTCATGATGATTTGCCCAAAGCGGGTTGCCGTATGTCTCACTCGTTGATATGAATCGCCATTACAGTTGGCTCTTGGATGTCTTAAGTTTCAAGACCTCGACCCCGGATTCGCAATGTCACTTTGATGGTTTGATCGATTTCATTGGCTTCGTCGACAATAGGGTGATGCTTCATCTTTGCGTGGCAATGGATCTTGAGATTGAAGAATGCATTTTAACTTTCAGAGAATCTGATACAGCACTTCCATTCGGGGTTCACCATTTCCATGTCCCAAATCAGTGTGTGTATGTATATGTGATTCGCGTGGTATATTAGACAGGACTGGAATCTGGAAACGAAAACGTTTGAAGCTTGAGTCCGTTCAACATCAACTCTATATTCGGACGAATCTCAACGTTTATGATAGTGAATTTTTAGCTTAAGGATTAAACTATCTGCTAAGCACAGAACGTGACCAGGGTATGACTCGAAGTAAGATGTTTAGGTTGAAGATCCAAATGGCCATTGCTTTGATACTGGTTCTTATGAAGTGACACTTGGAAGTGGTACAAGCGCGAGCTGTAGTGGACAACTCAAAGAGGACTCATTTGTTCAAAGGCTTCCGGCCAACATTGCACTCACCAGTTGCCAATACGTTGGTAATCCAATGCTGTTTGCGGCCGGTGTGTTTCTGTATTTGTCCAAGTAGTCTTTTCCATCACATCGCAATTCATGACTGGACGTCAACATTCAGCAAGTCCGGTGTAAGTGGTGAGACAGCCAATGACACAACTTCCGCTACCGGTTGAGACTGATGATAAGGTAAGGTATTGAGGCTCAAGTGAAATTTCACTTGGTAGTCCAAGCGTAGGTAAGTAATGCCCCGATACATTGTGATGGATAGGAGGTAACTCAGAACAACATGGACAGCCTGTTTCGTCGTAACCATTGTGTAGCCATAAGTTACCGTGCAATTCTCCGTGAAACTGGTCTCAGCTGCCATGTGGAATGTATCTACTGTCTACAGCAGCGATGTGGCTTGTGTACTGGGACATGTTCCAGACCACTTTGCCAGAGTAAGTAGGTAGTTGAAAACACCCATGTCCGAAATAGGAGGAGGATACGTGATCAGGTGAGGTGAGATGAGGATGATTTCTCGTACAAGAAGCATCCCCGCACACATTTACCTTGGTACGGCGGTGAAGCATCGACGTGGGGGAATCTACACTCGATTCACTCTTGGCCGCATCCATATCACCATACAGTGTTGTGAGATGCAACAAGCGAGCTGACCTATCATAATATGTCTGATATCCACGTCGAGTCTGTTGAAATAATGAGCTCACACATGCATATAACGCTTAAGCATGAAGCCGGGGTGGTTCTGTAGGTCAAATAAAGCGGAAGAACATCCGCGCTGCAAAGTAGTTAATGACCCGGCAGCAAGCATGAACCTGGGGACGTCCATTCGAGATCTGCGGCACATGTTAAGCGGGTACTTTAGCTTTGTACTCGGGCGATGGGATTGCGATAGCGGAACGATGCTATCGCGGGGTTTATTGGGTGACCGACCCGGGATCGTCTGTGCCCGTCATGACCATGATTCGGAGCGATCTAACTAGATCTGTAATCTCATCGAGATGACGATATCTCAAAAGGTCTGATTTGGAAATGCCGTTGGCCTGCCTTGTCCTTCCTTGTGTTTGTCAGACACATAACTCGGTGCAGATAAGAGACAAACAGTCACGGTACGGTGATGCATGCCGGTTCATGATGGAGTGGTTGGATCGAATGTCTGCTGATCATGGGATCGGATTTGGTTTTTCGTTGCAGAGAGTGAGTGGACCAGGTGAGACGTCTGGTCGGGTCTGTTTATTTACGAATGAGTGGACCAACACAACAAGGAGCAAAGCAAGGATATTGCTTATTGCGACGACATGCACAAGAAGGGGAGTGGAAATGATTGTCAGTTTGAAAGTATCTAGGTATGTATGTATGTATTTGCAGAATAAACATCGGTGAGTGAGTAAGTTGAAAAAGGCACCTCTTCAACATCAGCCAGCCTCTATCAGAAGGTTGTCTTCACTTTCGGACTTCCTCACCCACCCTAAACCTCTAATTGCCAAGCTGCGAGTCAGAGTTGGTCATGACGGGCCACCCTCTGTCCTGCAGACAGAACGAATCTTAGTCTAGCAGGGTCATGGCTAATTTGATATCCACATCAAAGCTTGGTTCCATTGTTTGTTTGTCTGTGTTGGACACAACCAACATTTATTTAGGTACCTTTATTGAGCCTCTGTCAAATTGCTTCTACAATTGATTATACATAGTATGTACTTCAACACCCTCACAGAAACAACTTGTCCTTCCCGACGTAAAAAAATATTTCGGCCACTAAGAAAGCTTCATCTCTCACATGGTCTTCAAGGCCCGCAAGCCATTGATTGAATTTCCTTGGTTTTCATCCTCTAGTAGTGCATGTAAGTCAACCGTTCGGTGGACCCTAGACATCCATCCAAACAGAACCTTGTCCACTGGCGTTACACCTTCTCGATCCCAGAGCCGCTAAAAATCTAGTTCGGTCAGGGGCCTTCTCATGTATCTATTGGCAGCGAAATAAGCGAATAGGTACGCGATACTCGCCTGCTCTAGCGTCCCTCCTGTCGTCACTTCCAATCCCATCCATGGAAGGTTCAGCGACAGCGCCCCGGGCCTTGAAGGTTGTCTGTCTGTCGTTGGATCCCAGCTGCGTATGGATAGGGAGCATCTCTCTCCTACACCCTCTTCTTCCTAGGTACGGATACCAAGATTGCAAAACTCGACTCCGGCAACGGGCTCTGTTGTTGCATGATTGTCATATCTACCAAGTCTCTCCCCCACGCTCGCTGTTGAAATCCTCTTCTTTCGCTTCGTTCGTTCAACCAACACCCATTTCTAAACTCTGCGCTACTCCCCCTCCATGGATCGTTGAGACAACCTCAAGCAAGGCGAAACGCTTGCTCCCAAGACACAAACCACCAACAAATGTTGCCCTCCCTACTACGACGCCCCAGGGCTGGTCCCCGTCGAACCGATCGCCGCCGAAATACAAGTGCATCTCCCTCTCCAGGTCCTGCTCGACAACGTTATACTCTAGAACGCCATGCAACGGCCGATTTCACAGAAGCCGACGACGACGATGCTGACGATACCCACGATGAGGGCTTGAGCCGGTTTCGGAGCAATGACCGCCGCACGAATAACGATGTTGACGAAGAGGAGGATGAGGATGACGAGGGAGAAGAGGAAGATAGACCTGGCCAAGATGGACGGCGCGGTGGTCTTCCTGTTCTGCCTCTATTCTCGGCATCTCATTTGGGTGCGTACCAAGACAATGCCTCACACATGATATAAAGGTCTGGACCATATTAACCCCAATCATACAGATTCTTTGCCAGTGTACAGTATAACACACGCCATCCGAATCATCATCTCGACGCGCACCGAAACCACACTATCATGGGACCAGCTCCGATCACCCCAGGTCTCCCAATTCCTTGTCAAGCCCATGCAACAACAGATCCGCGCCCAGCATTTCAGCCGCGCAACTCTGTATGCTCTCATGATCAACTGTCTCCAATTCACCAAGGAGGGTGAACGCTACCCAGGCAATGCAGGAATTAGTAGCACTCGTGCCAAGGTTTGCGAATTGCTGACTCTTAAACTCCTCAAAGAGTACAACACTCGAGAGCTCATCGATGCCCTCGCCTACGATTTTTACCCACTTCAAGGTCTCCCCGGAGCTGAGGTGCCTACATCTCCACGAAAGTCACCGACATCTAATGCGTTGCCCCTGATTGCGTCCCGAACATCAACCCTTGAGGTCGCCATTCGAGCCTCAGCCAAGCACCTACTTGCGCATCCCCTCGTTGTCCAGCAACTCGAGGCTATCTGGAGCGGTGCAATTACTTTCCACTCGTCTGCCGATAGTCTACATCGTGAAGCTCCGCCGAGTACCAGTCGCAATTCCAATGGGTTCATTGGAAAAGCCAATGATAGAACACCTCTACTTGGATCTATTGCTCAGAAGGAAACGCATTTCACACCACCAGGGCGTCGTACGGCGTCGCTCTACGACCCTAGACAAGCGTCTCTCCTAAAGCTCTCACGTCTCCGAGTTCCTCGTTACAGGTCCTTCCTTTCGACACTATCTCTCGCGGTCTTGATTGGACTGTTCCTTGCTGTGCTTGCTGAGCGTTCGGTTCAGATCACTGGTCTGGAACTGATTTTCTGGTTCTGGAGCGCTGGCTTCATGCTTGACGAGCTCGTTGGTTTCAACGAGCAGGGCTTTGCGCTTTACATCATGAGCTTTTGGAATATCTTTGACCTTGGCATTCTGCTGTTACTTATCGTCTACTATTGCATGCGAGCGTATGCCGTTTTTCTAGTAGATGCCCACCACTGGAGCGACATGGCGTATGATGTTTTAGCGGCCAATGCAATCCTGCTTCTTCCGCGTATCTTCAGCATCTTGGACCACTACCAATACTTTTCGCAGCTTCTTATTGCTTTTCGTCTGATGGCTGTCGACCTTGTGGCAGTTTTTACTCTTATTCTTATCCTTTGCAGCGGGTTTTTCTTTTTCTTCACTCTGACAAAGAACTCTTTTGGCGCGAGTGATGTTGCCTACAAGATCTTTCAGATCCTCATGGGCTTCACTCCTGCTGCTTGGGAGGTGTAAGTGATACAGGGAAATCTGACGAAATAAGGCTAATACTTGGTAGATGGGATGCGTACAATTGGTTAGGGAGAGCCTTGTTGGTCCTCTTCCTGAGCATTTGTCATTTCCTCGTTGTGTAAGTTCGTATTTCGAGATCGCATTTCTCTTTGCTAACCAGTCCAGGACAATCTTGATTACGGTCTTGACGAACTCATTCATGGCAATTGCGTCTAATGCCAACGAAGAACACCAGTAAGTTGGTGAGCTTCATCATATTCGCCTATTCTAATCATGTTCTAGGTACTTGTTCGCCATCAACACTATTTCTATGGTGAAAAATGATGCGCTTTTCTCGTATGTTGCTCCTAGCAACATTTTTGCATGGCTCCTTATGCCTCTTCGATATTGCATGCCGCTAAGACATTTCGTTTGGTTCAACCGGACTGTGATCAAAGCCACCCATTTCCCTGTACTGTTCTTCATCTACTTGTACGAGAGATACTGGCTCGCTCCATCCATGTATGAGCCAACCGATTTGGTGGAACATCCAAACCGCGAGCGAAGTCGGCACATTTCTTTTATGGATCCGGCAAGTCGAGCTGCTATCTTTAGTCCCAGCATTAGGGTTCGTGAGGAATCGGTAGCTGGCTTTCAAAAGGATCGAGCTCTCGAGGAGGTATTCCGGCGCCTACCTGATCCCCTCACAATGAGGACGCAGAGGCGCCAGGAGAGGCGAAAGACCCAGACGGCGATTCGTAACTGGATGGATCAACATGATGATAACGATGCTTCACCGGGTAACTGGCAAACACCAGAAAGTGCCGTGCCTCCTTGGCATCGAAGATCCAGTGTCGGTCTTATTCGCACCACTAATCTTCGGCGTGTTTCGGACGTCAGATCGACGGCGAGCGATCCTGCTGATCGGGCTTCCAATGCTGGGAACCCTTTCCGCCCATCGTATTTCCCTAGGACTCGCCTGACTGGTGATATGTCCGAGTACAAGGATCAGACTGATGCGGATGGAGACGATGAACTAGTGACAAATGATGAGGACGAGGACGATCGCGGCACAAATGCCGGACACAGTCAGGTTGCTAGAAGTCGTCGGACCCATGAGGAGGCAGAAAGCTACTTTGCACCAAATGCCACCAGCTTTGGAAAGCTGGCATCCTCCGTGAGTTCCTCTGGCAAGAGTGGCAAGAGGAGCTCTTCAGGCAAGAATGTGTCTCAGACGCCTCGACCCAGACGAGGCGCACACAACCGAACACTCTCTACGAACACGATACTTTTCAATCCTCAGGATGTTAAGAAAATGAAGAGCCCGCCATCGATGTCACCACCTCTTGCTAGCCAACCACGTCCGCGAACCAGCGGGCGTATAACAACCGGAGAGAAGACACCCAGACGCAGCTCACCTCGCCGCTCTATGTATGTCGCCAACACTAAACCTAGACCAGTGATGCCACCACGAGGCATGACAGAGGCTGGAGCTGTTAGTCGATCAGCCCTTCTCAGCATCGAGCCACGAAACCGGCCCAAGGAGCTCAGAAGGTTGTCGTCGGTTGACCTAAGTGCTATGTCTGATCATGTCGGAGGGGATCCTATTGGAGCGATGCCTGGGAGCTTCCAAACTCAGATGGCGCTTGCAATGATGAAGGACAACCGACTGCGGGCAGCCGGCGGTAACGACTCCGGCGACCGCGACAGAATGGGGAGGCTAGTGTTGGCCAGAATGAAGACACTAGAGGAGAGCTTTGCGGATGTGATCAAGGAGATGCGAGATCTGAAGAAGTCATCGACGGTTCCCACGACACGGCGAAACTCGTCAGGGGATGAAGGAAACGTGGCGCCGATGATTGAGGTGGCCGGACGAGACCGGCTGAGAAAGTATCACGTTGATAACAGTCAACGCAAAGTGGCATCTAAACGACCTGTCAGCCGAAGAAGCCTAAAGGAGGCAAAACCTGGCGTGTGGGATCCTAAGGGGAAGGGCAAGGAGGTAGTGTATGAGTCTGACGATGAGGCGGAGACAGATGACAGCCAGTTGAAGGGAGGGTCAGTGTAAAAAAAGGGACATGGTATGGAGTTTGGGCATAGCTTTGTGGTTCGGTACGTTCATGGATGCATGGATGCATGCATCAGAGACTGGAGTATAGGTTCTGGCAATTAGACGGTAACTTGACCGCTGTATAATTATAATGCATTTCTTCCTGGCATGATCCCCTCAGTGCCTGCTGCTGGTGGTGCGTTTGTTTAAATAGAAATAATCATATCTTGGGAAGAATGATCCTCTTTTAAACATGTGTAATCTAAAAACCCTTGGGGCAAATACTTTCATCAACTCTTCAGTTGTTCCGACCTACACGTCACGAAGGTATTTTTGCGGGGAAGCTCATCACTTCTATAGCAGGCAACAACAACAACAACACCATCATCATCCGGGTCTGTAGTAATTATTCCAAACCCGCATAAATTTAATAACATAGAGCGAGTATCATATTTTGGCCACGGCAGTGAAGTATCATGGCCGCCAAGTTCGGAGCGTATTGCTATTGCTATTGCCATCAAGCTACCCTAAACTTGAGGTTTGGATAGGCGTTGGGTTGGCATCGGAGATTTTATTCCAGACTAGCGCTCGCACTGGTGCCTGTTCTGAGATGGATGTTGATATCCAATGGACAGACAAGGCAGCGTATCCTTCCACTCTGGCAAGATACATACATACACTTGATCCTCTTATACTGACCATACATCTTGGCTCGCTGTCGAGATGACTGACTCGCTTGAGTCGATGCTCATGCCCAAGAATACAAGTTGACAAATAAGAAATTAAGATGCATCGTGGTGTCTCGTTTGACTCACACACGGAGCGTCCAAACCCGTTTACGTCTCCAGTTTTGATGGCACCTGAGGTTCTGTTGCTGTATGTAAGTATTGTACATAGGCTGAGTTGCACCCACACCTACTTCACTGCAGAGTAGCCTCAAGGCAACCATCCATCCACCCATCAAGAAGTTGAAAACTCAGGCATCAGCTTTGTTAGGGAGGGGTAGAGACACAAGTATTTAATGGTCAGTCTTGTAGGGGGAGATACTTCTGTAGGGCTGGACTGGTACCTGCCATATTTCAACGTCAGCCCATTCATTCATTGCTTGCTTCCCCAAACTTTCCTCCATCTTACATTCATCTATTTCTTCCTTTGTAATGAACTTTGCATCCAAAAACCACACGAAAGCCATCTCTTTGTTTAATTGCACACTTTTGGTCTTGTCTAACCGACCTGTATTGCTTGGTATACATACATACCTACCTACATACCAGGTACTTGCATAGCCTGGGGCCTACACCATCGGCACAGCCGCCCTTTGCAATACAATCATCACCTACCTACCTACACCCGAGTCAGCCTTGGGAGTGACGCATATAAACTCCATGTCAAACATCTACAGTTCTTACTGAGCTGCCAAAAACAACTACTTCCCAACTTCCCATGACTGAACCTTCCGACTGCCTCTGCTCTCTCATCTCTACTGCTTTAGACGTTCCTCGTATTGAGCTCCCCAACAACACAGGCGACGGCCACGTCTGTGTTACTGCCATGGATATCCCCGATGACTGGCAGTGGCCGACCAACCAAGAGGATACTGGATCGAATACTGGATCAGATTTCTGGATTGACGACTTTCGTCCTCCCCGCAGGAATATTATCTTAAGTGAACCAAGACCCAACCCACCAGCTTCCTTATCGAGCTGGACGGGCCCTCAGTTCAACAAACCTCCCACCTTTAATGATAACCCGTTGCCTAGACTCATGTCGGAGGCTGAAATAGAGCAAAACAGGCACTTTGAATTGTCTCGACTTCATATGGTGACTTTCGACTTTGACGAAGGCGATACTCTTGTTGTTATCGACTACCCTGTTCATCACAGAGCAATTCTGAGCCATACCGACTGCAATGGCATCATTTACAAATCACAACAATTTCGCGTTCACTCTAGCAAATTGCTCGAGACCGGTTCCTCCAAATTCGCACAACTGCTTGGCCCTACATATCAGTTCAGAGTCCAACGACGTCGAAAGATGGCCAATAAGCTGCCTGAAGGCGTCAAATATCTGATTGATCTAACTCCACCTTCTGAAGGAGACGACTTGGTTTTTCAGATGACCGAGATTTCATTGACTCCTGGAATCATCCAGTGGTGGAGCTCATATCTCCTCAATGACGTTGATCCATTGCTCGTTTGTGGTAAGCACCGATTCTATTCTTGTATGGTAGATCTGGAGCTAATATAATGCAAACAGGCCATGATGATGTTTGCATGTGCTGTAGACAACCAAGAGAACCAGATACCGATGAAGACGAGGATTCAAAACCCTCCAACAAAGCAACCGGTAACAGACTGAAGAAACCCAATCTTAACCCAGATCATGCTTTGCAGATGAAAGCCAACAAGGACAACGAGGTCTACAAAACTCCTCCCTATCGACGCATCCCAGACTACTGTCCGATTCGTCACCGCAATGGCATTGTGAGATTGCTCATGCTGATCGAAGGCAAAGGGGTCATTCTTGACTCTGCGGCAAGGCTGTGGACTTTGATCAAAATCTCAAACATCTTCGACTGTAGTAGTATTCTGAGGGACCGTGTTACTCAATGGATCATGCATGGCCAGAACACCACTTTTATCGAGGTCCTACCAGAGGAAGCTTTACAAATAGGATTTTTACTCCAAATCCCCCAGGTTGTCGATAGTAGCTTCAGGATCCTAGTTAACGAGCTCGCCCTCAAGTTGGCCGCCGACAAAAAGTCACATTTGGAACCCAGTCAGACGACGATATTTGGGAGAAGAGTGGGCAGTTTACCCGACGAGCTCAGCAATATCGTGCAACATGCGGCTCAAGCGTTTGTTGACAGAGTATCAGACATGAACACCCAAATGAAGAACCAAGCACATCTCTGGCACGGCATCGACGAGTGGCAGAAGCTACTCTTAATTGAGCAACTTCTCGAGCAGGAAGATACAGCCCTTAGTCGAAGGGCTCTGGAAAGCATTCGACTTCTCATTCGCGCGCTACCTTGCGAAGTCACCGACGTATGGGAAGATGTTGTGAACTCATCACCAGCCGGTGATGATGCAACGTATATCAGCATAGATAAGGACCGTTTGACATATGTGAAGCCCTTGGACTTTGAAAAGGCAACTGACATCATGCGGGACTTCAATCAAGTTCAGATGTTCCTTTGTTCTCCACCCTACAACGAAGTCGGTATTGTCCTGGATGGCCGAAAGTGGAACGAAAGTCGGTGCAAGCTGGATTCTTACAAGCACAAATCATTGTCAAGTCTGGTTCAAGAGGCAACAAGCGAACTCGACTTCTTTCTGGCGTGTTCCCCCGAGCTTAGCAACCGTGAATTATGGAGGCGTACATGTGCCCTCAATAACCGCTTCCCCTCGATGGACGGATCTGCGGATTACAAGCCGCCCATAATATCACTCGATGCCCTCCAAGTTGAAGTGAAAACCCGACTTCGGCCAATCACTCTTTCATGGATACGAAATGGTTTCGATCCTCCACTCCACCTAACCCGTCATCTGCTGCTCACGCTCACCGAGAATGAACTCAAATACCTGCCTCTTTGGTGCGGAGGGAACGATGACGGGAGCGGAGGTGTTTTCGAGGATAGGATCCCACCAGCGGACATGCTGCTGGCACCCAATGGACCTGGTCCCAGCTACCACACAGCGCTGACGACAGCCTCTTCGGCACCTTCGAGCATCAGTGGCTCCATGATTGAAGACATGGATGCGTTACGAGTTTGGGGTACTACGGCAGGATCTTCGGTCAATGTCCACGACAGCATATCGACCGTCTACCGACCAGATCAGGTCATCGCCGAAGACAAGTCCGTCACCTCGGAATCTTTCACTATTGGTGGATCTGGATCTGAGTATGCAGATGCCAGGTATGCCGTGCCTGCAGAGCACCAGGCCATGGGTCAAGCGGTCAACATGGCGGTTGAAACAACAGACTCGGAGTCGAACGAAGCTTGCGACTCGAACAACGATGATGATGATGATGTATACATGTGGGATGACAGCGACAGTAATGCGAGCACGGACACGCTTTCTTAATGATCAAGTTTGTATATAGGAAATGGGACGACAGCGCTAGATATGTCAAGCATATATCACTTCTTACCCAGGGCAGTATAAGATCTCATACTCGCAAATGAAGTCGAGTAAGATAACCGGTTAATAGTGTGTATTCAGTAGTAGACATAGCATATCATATCATTGCTTTGGTTATTTCCATTTCCTCTGGTGCATATACTTACTATATATGTATAAAAGCCGATCCGTAACATTACCAAACGCCGATGCCATTTTGAAACCATATCAACCTCTGTTCAGCGTGTTTCCAGCTCCTTTGGGATTGTGATCGACGAATTCATCCCATTCGCGCTGCTTGTACGTCTCGCGATCTACAGCATCCATATCATCTTCATCCACTACCTTCTTGGGCTCCACGCCACCCTGCAGAATATTTCCTTGTCTTCTCTCCTCCTCGAGATACTCGTCGATAGACATGGTCGGGAGGTTGTGTCCCGAGCGAAACACATCTCGTGTCATTTGATCCCGCGAACCAACTAGCGTAAACGGCTGCAGAGGTTTGCCCTGCTTGGAAAGCAGCGGTCCAGCCTGTAGAGAGTGAAGACGACGGAGAGGCTGGTCAAGGCGAGAAGAGTGATCGTCTGGGGTTGGTGCGTTGGTAGTTGAAGGCGCAAGCGGTCGAGGTGCTTGTGCAAGAATATCAACCTCGCGGTTTAATGAATCCAATGCCTGTAGAGCAGAGTGCACAGCAAATGTAATTTGCGTCAAGTACAGTTCCCGTACAAGCTCTTCATCTCCATTCTCCACATATCGAGGATTCCGTCTCAACATCTCCAGCTTCTCCTTCAGCGCCTTCTCCGCGCGGTAATTCGCAATCTTGCCATCTCGTCGCGCCGCGGCATCGTTGCTCGCAACAACAGCAAATTTCTCTGGATCATCACGATATCGCTCTAGAACACGGTCATATGGCTTCTGAACCAGACCATAGCAATCGACAGTGGCGAGGAAGCTCTCGTATGCGGCGCGGGACCTGGCGAGGACCTGGAGGCGTTGGTCGGGGCTTTGGTTGGGGGTCTTTTGGACGAGCTCTGCAATGTGGGAGTCGAGAAGAAGGTAGGGAAGGTCAGAAGTAGAGACGTCCTCTATTCCTTCGTTGGAGGAAAAGAGAGAGAGAGCTGAGATTCGGTCGTGCGCTGAAGAGTAGAGGGAGAGGGCAGCCTCGAGATCGGAGCGGTAGGCGGGGGATGTAGCTTCGAAAGCGTTATCTAGGGCGTGGCGCTTTTCTTCAGCGGCCTCGTATAGAGAGCGGAGAGATTGTGGTTCCTCCAAAGACATTTTAAGTATTTTGCTGCGATGTTAAGTTTGGTCAAGGTTGGATGGATGGAGGGGATGATAAATTGACCTGAGGTAGAATCAAGCCCCGCGCTAACCTGAAGCTCTTATCGATAAGCCAGGTCAATATTGGTTGGAGCTACCTACTGATATGATGATATCACCTTCAACTTCACTGAGATTCAAGGGGTAGGCAAACGAACAGCTGAGCAACTTATTGTAATACGTAGCACAAGTTAATAAATAATATGACATATCGATCGTATGTGGATATCAAATGCACAGCCACGCCCAGGACCTGAGTAAAGCAAACGTCCTACACCCTGAGACGCCCTACCCCAAATCGAATTATCAACCCAGATTTCTTCCCCCTTGAACCCCTTGTATCATGCCGCCACGCCATGGTCGATACTTAGCAAACAAAATATCAAGTAAAGAACCCATCATCACGGTTCGCGAACAAGTATGATATACACTTCTCAAGCTTTCCATCAACGTTCATCCACCATCTAATCATCGTCTTCATCCATCTCGAAAGGATCTTCGCTCTCATCATCTTGCTGCATTGATGAGTCGTCGTCAACCACAATGGGTCGTCTTGAAGCTGCAGCACGTCCAGGTCGCGCTCTCGAGGAAGCCTTGGGAGGGGGCGAGTCTGGCTCGGCCATCTCCTCATCCG
This sequence comes from Fusarium verrucosum, assembly GCA_013623715.1. NCBI lineage: Eukaryota > Fungi > Ascomycota > Sordariomycetes > Hypocreales > Nectriaceae > Fusarium > Fusarium verrucosum. The sequence goes on from JABFFJ010000352.1 coordinate 69,954, forward strand.
AGTCGTCTTCAATGACAGACTTCTTGACAGCCTTCTTGGCAGCGTATGCTTTGGCTGCTGGTGACAAGGTGGTTTGCTTGGTTGCGGGACGCGAAGCAACCTTTGATGCGGCTGTCTTTGTCGCTTTAGGAGCAGCCTTGGCCTTTGCCGGCTCCTTCTTGGTAGCAGCAGCAGGACGACCGCGACCCTTCTTGACAGTAGCGAGACCGGCTGGTGTTGGGTCTTCAGAGTCCGTACTGGTACGTTTGGACTTGGTCGTAGCTGGCTTGGATGGAGCAACAAAAGGCTCATCGTCAGAAAGGAGGCTGTCAATGTGTTCCTCCTTGGCGGCCGTCTTATGCGGCGATGACTTGGCGAGAAGCTCATAGTTGGTATCATCAGGGCTGTCGTCATCAAAGTCGAACGCCTTGGCCGATTTGGCCCTTGGCTTGGAAACTCCGCTTGAGCTGGCATTGCCCTGGCTAGAGTCTGGTCGGCTCATGGCATGTAGACTAAACCTGCCCCTTTCGCGATTACCAGCTGGCTTGTTGATGCCTTTGACTAGAGCACCAACATCACCAAGCATTTCATCATCGTCACTATCAGAGTCGTCATCGACAACTGCCTTTACCTTAGATGCAGCAGCTCGTTTGACTCGTCCGTTGTCCGGTGCTTCAGTTGGTGGGGATTCCGATGTCTTGACCGCAGGTGCCGATGACTTGTTGCGGCTCAGAGCAGCGTAGTCATCATCAGAGAGATCCGACAGCTCCACGACATTGGCGCTAGCTTCCTTCTTGACCTTGGGCTTGGAGCTGAACATCTCAGCGAACCGCTGGGCACTCTTCGTCTCCACCTTGACCGCTGGTTGAGCTGCTGCCTTCGATGCTGCAGCCTTTGGTCTACCGCGAGACTTCTTATCAGGCTCATACTCGTCATCATCCTTGGCTTTGCGGCCACGAGCGGTACCAGCACCTATCTTTTTGGAGACGCGGCGGCCCAAGCGGCGGATGCTTGTCTTGATCTCAGCATCGACTGCCAGCTGATTCTCCCACTCGACCATGAAGTCGTCCAGATCGCGACACCAAAGGTCCTTCTCGGTGAGGGCAGAAAGTTCGTCATGCTCCGCCTTCTTGTTCTCGATAGCCTTCTTGAGCTTTTCAAGACGTTCAGCCGTCAAAGACCAAATGGGCATCTACTATGCGTTAATTCCCATAAACTTTCCTTTTCAGAAGAAACTTACCGAGAGAAGATAGTCATAGTCACGAGCACCACCCTCCGAGTCACCCTCTACATCCTGGTCCTCTTCGTCCTCCTCTTCTTCATCTGCGGTCTTCTTCTTGTCACCGCCACCAGGGGGGAAGGCCTCGTAGTCACGATCTCGGAGCTCCTGCACAAGCACAGCCTTCTTCTTCTTGCCAACTATGAGGTCTCCGTCGATGATCTCCTTGATGAATCGGGCCTGGTTTTTGAGCTTACGATAGTCTGCGTGATACACTGCTAGCCAGTGTTTCTGCAAGGGTTAGCGGGGCTATCTTGAATTTGGACTGGGAACGTACCTTTCGCTCAGTGTACATATCGAGACGGTAGTGATAGAACTCCTCAAGGATGTCCTCAACCTTCTCGTACTTGCGAATCATACCTCTGGTGTCGAACGCAACCAAGTTGGAGGTGGCGACCTGCTTGGTCAACTTGAAACGCTCGAGGACGCCTTCCTCAAGCACCTTGCCCATGTGCTTGTCATCCACGGCAATCTCAAAGTGAACAGTGCTGTGGTCGTTGAATTCCTTGTAATCCTTGATCCAGGCCGGGCCATCGGTACCGCTAATGATCTTCTCTAGTCTCGCCTTGAAGTCGTCGGTCCACATACGAATAGGCAATTCGGTGATGACAACTTCATTAGCCTTTTGCTCGCTGGGATACGCGATACCATTGAATTTGTAGCGGTCAGGCCCAGCAGCCTCGGGAGCACCCTTCCAGCCACGGAACCAGGGCATCATGGTTTCAAAGGGCTTTTCCTCGGCATCATCCTCGTCCAAGCGACCCATTCGACGCTTCAAGTTTTTGACAACATCTAGTGGATGATAGTTGGGAATAGAAGTACTCCAACCCGTGCCAATACCATCGGCACCGTTGACCAGGACCATGGGGATGATGGGAGCATAGACCATTGGTTCAATCTTCTTGCCATCTTCGTAGTGGTGTAGTAGGTTTGGCTCATCCATGGGGTGGAAGATCTTGCGGGCAAATGGAGAGAGACGAGTGAACGTGTAACGAGGACTGGCAGCATCAGATCCACCGGCAAGTCGAGAACCGAAGTTTCCACTGGGTTCCAGGCAGTTGATGTTGTTCGAACCCACGAAGTTCTGAGCAAGACCAATGATGGTCTGTTGCAGAGACTGTTCACCGTGGTGGTAGGCTGTTTGTTCCGAGACGTAACCAGCCAATTCAACAACCTTCTTGTCTTTGACCAAGTTTCTCTTGAAGCAGGCATAAATAACCTTGCGCTGACCAGGTTTGAAGCCGTCCACAACAGACGGGATAGATCGCATGTTATCAGCCATACTGAAGAGAATAAGCTCTTTGTTGATGAAGTCGGTATAAGAAATGAGCTTGGTCGAGTGATCCAGATAAGTACCAGGTACAAAGTTACCAAGCCACTCTTTTCTGGCATCTGCTTTCTTCTTGGAGAAAGCCAACTCGAAGAGGTCGGCTTCCTCAGTTTTCATGACTTCGAACTCCTTCAAGTGATCGTCGAGATTGGTGAAGTAGACTTGCGCGTCTTCGTTGGAGCTTGTTCCCAGACCCTTGAAATACTTGGAGTGCCATCGAGTGAGTTCATTCTTGTGGCTCTCCTTCCACTCTTCGTACTCAGGCTGTGTGAAGAAAGACTTTAGTCGCTGGGGCTTCTTGGGGTTTGGACCCTGCCAAACTTTGACAATAGGAGTGATAAATTCTCGAAAGAAGTCGGGAATCTTAAGAAGCGACGGGAACTGAACCTGAAGGAAGTTGATAAGAAGTCCCTTGATATGACTACCGTCGTGATCCTGATCGGCCATGATCATCAGATGACCATATCGAAGGTTCTTGTTGTCGGTGTATGATTGCTTGTGCTTGAGACCCAGGAACTGTTTGATGTTCTGGATTTCGGCGTTTTTACTGATCTGATCAACTGAAGCGTCGCGTACGTTGAGGAGTTTTCCACGAAGTGGGAAAACACCGATGCGGTCAGGGTCAAGAATAGCACGACCAGAAACAGCCAAACCCTTGGCAGAGTCACCTTCCGTCAGGATCAGGGTGCATTCGTGTCCCCTTCTGGTGCCCGCAAAGTTGGCTTCGACGAGCTTTGCGTTGTTCACTCGGCTTCGTTTGCCTCCATCAGTCTTGGCCATCATCTTGTCGGCCTTCTTCTCGGCGAAATCCAGGATATTCTGGAGAGCATCGGACTTTGCGATCTTCTTGAGGAAGTCATCACCTAGTTTGCATTTGCTACCAAACTGGCTTGTCTTGGTAGTCATCTGTTCCTTTGTTTGCGACGTGAAGGCTGGGTTGTTGATGTAGCAATTGACAAAGATGAAGATATGGTTCTTGAGGTGACTCTGCTTCAAAGCATGACCCTTGCGCTTCTTGTTCAGGGCCTTGAGAAGAGCTTCCGTGACCTGGTCGGCAATGTAGTTGACATGAGTGCCTCCGCTAGTAGTAGCGATCGAGTTGACGAATGATACTTGCTGGAAGGTACCGTCAGAGACAGCGAAACCAACCTCCCATCGAGGATGCGACTTGTCCTTGTCCATCTCCACAGTGCATGTTGGAGCACCGCCCTCTTCAGAGCTTCTCTCCTTTGCGATAGACTTGGCGTAAAGATCGCAGTAGGCCTTGAAGTCCTTGATCTTGATTTGATCACCGTTTAGGTAAACCTTGATTCCTCGGATCGTGCCCACCATGTCGTAAACTCTTCGGTGGAGGAGGGACTCCAGATCGTCATCAATACCGTCCTCCATGCCAAAGCGCTTGAAGTCGGGCTTGAAAGTGACTCGGGTGAAATCTGAGGTTTTGCTGCTTGTGATTTTGGCTTTGTGCATGGTCTGCATGTTGTTGGTCCAAGTCTGCTTGTACCTCTTGCCGTGCTCGCTATCTTGGCATTCAAGGTTAAACTCTGTGCTGAAGACGTTACACAGCTTGGCGCCGTAACCGTTACGACCTCCAACGGTCTTCTTCTCGTCGTCGTCAAAGTTGGAACCGGCCAACAAATGTCCAAAAATAAGCTCAGGGATATAAATGTTCTCCTTTTCGTGGATGACAATGGGAATACCCTTTCCGTTATTTTCGACGCTGATCGTACCGGCCTCGCGGTCGATGTTGATCTTCATGTACGTCATGGAGCCATCGCGCTGCTTGTTATCGGCAGCGTTGACCAGGATCTCGTCAAAAATCTTGTAAAGACCAGGCACGAAGTTGACATTCTTGTATTCCATGAGCTGGGTCTCCTTGTTCAAAACCCACATCTGTTGTTCTGTTCTCTCCACAGAACCGATGTATGTATCAGGTCGCTTAAGGATATGCTCCAGTTGTGACAGCTTCGTGTACATTTCGGTAGCTGTCTTCTTCTTGCCAGGCTTGGCGGGGCTGTCAATAACCATATCGTCATCATCGAGCTCCTCCGGGTCCTTCTTCTGCTTCTTGGCTTTGGGGGGTGTGTTGGAAAGGCCCGAGGCAACGCTCATGTCGTCGTCATCGTCCTCCGGAGTTGGGCGCTTTTTGGGCGCGCTCTTCGTTTTGAGGGTTGTTTGCACCATCTTCTTGACGGCGGGCCGCGCAGCAGCCTTCTTTGGTGCGGCTTTGGGTTTCACCTTCTGTGGAGAAACTGTCAGATTATGTTTGCGAGAAGTGTAGATGCTCAGGGCTGTGATTGTAATGTTGTTTGATGCAAAGAAGAGCGTGTTAAAAGGTTGTGGTGCGGGTTGAAAGGAGGAGTGGGCAAGTAGAAGAATACAAAAAGGCATTCAATGCGCAAAGCGAATGCATTGTTTTGTGAAGCAAAGAGGGGTAAAAGAAGATTACTTACGGGTTCGGGAACATAGCCATCTGACTCCTCCCCAAGACTGAACATGGACGCATCAGAGTCCATCTTGTTGTTGTTGTTTGAAGATAGAGAAAAGAATCTGGCTCGAGGCGCCAGAACAGAATTCGAGGACAGGCAGGTTGAATACAGGGGTGTCAAGAATGGACAAATTAGAGACAAGGGGGTCAAGAACGAGGGACGGCCAAAACGAATAGTTGAGAATGCTCGCGTACAGAGTCGCGATGACAAAAATGAGGGAACGAGAGGTGTCAAACTTCCCATCAACTGTCAAACAAGCCTACCTTATTTTGTTGTTGTGTCAATCAAGGGTCTCGATTGTAAACAAATCAAATCGTACAGGAACGCGACTGCGGCGACCCACTTCTGACCGTTGTGGGGTTGTGCATGAATGCCTCAGGAATGGTAATTTCCAAACGCCAGACCTCGTGACCTGGCACATGATCTGGTCCTCTTCATCCATACCGACCGACATACAGGTAATGTACTTACACAGAAGGGAGAAAGGCAATGGCCTTACATGACTCTTCGACAACTATTTTTATTCTTCTTCACGCCCTCTTGCACAGAAACTCAGCCCCAATGCTAGAAAGGCAATCACCGCACAAACAAATGGAACTCATCTGCTCCGAATCCGATGATCCTCGCCTGATCGGTCCGCCAAAGACGGAATGAACTTCACGACTCTCACCATGAATATTTACTCCTCGGCCATGGCATCCTTTTCAGACCATGGGTGATTTCAGTTTGATTAAATTACACTAAAATCACCTCCAAAACAAAAAGACAGCAATCTATTACTGTTTTCTCGTCTCATTCCGGCTTCGGCTCGTGCTAAACGTTCCACAAGCCTTCCAGAACAGGAGCTTTCCCCATGGAGAGTACGGCAACTTGACAAGTATCCGAGGCCGGCCCTGTTCTAGCCGTATCGTGGTCGCTTATTCCCCGAAATGGGCCTGTCAGGCTCGAAGTCAGACATGCACCGGTCTCAGCCTGGACTGGCGGGCCGAGTCAAAATGTGCAACTTGGGACGAAGGAAGGCCTCTGCCAAATACCTGTGTGTCTCCATGGCATGAGCCTTCAAATGTTTCTTATTCTCCTGGTTTCACTGTCTTCGAGGGTAGCTTGACTGAGGCTGGTCGTATCACCGCTAGGGGCCTCAACAAGGCATCGACTGTCGCCTCATCCCCAGACCAGCTGAAACCTTGCTTTGGAGACCATATCATCACCAGCTATCTCCCTTGATCTTCGTGCAATCTCGCAGTCTACGAAAGCGAGTTTCTTCGACTAAATCTTATTGATACATCGAGGCCAGTTTCTTGTTGGGTTCAATGCCGACGTGCTGCTCCTCCTCCTCGACTCATGCTTCTTAGTATGGTACATGTCCTATTTCCCTAGCTCTGTACTCCATCAAGCTGGACTGTATCAGGGCGTTCATCGTTGCCAATTCTAGCAGCAAAGGAGTGGCCTCTATCTCTCCCAAAATAACTGCTCGACACAGGCAGGGTGACTTATGCCACACCGACGGGGGAGGAATAACGGTGATACCGTCCGAAATTCGATGCAGGGAGCCGCGTTGTATCTTTGGCTGCGCCTGTGCAAAAGAAACGCTAGCTCGCCATGGACTCCCGCTGTCATACCGCCCCGAAATCGTACAATCATCATCTGAAACCAAGTCTTGAGAGCTAAGAAGGCATTCGTCGTCTCTGATGTCAGTAAAGACAACCAGTCGTTTCCAAATCCGTCACAGCTCGGTCCGATAAGCTTGCTGAGAGATCAAACACGTCGCTCAGCCTTCAAAATTAGGCACGGATGGCATCTACTGTCCCAAATTAGGAGCGCCAAGACCCTTAGACAGTGCCGCATATGCCCAAATGCTGCATACTACGACGGTGTTCACTCAAGAAATGTCATATCCCGTTGTTGGGCCCTGCTTCCACCCTTTTCCAAGCGCCTCTTGGAGTGACTGATCAGTTGCAATCCAATTGCGCCAGCACTGGCCACCTCGAATAGCTGGGTACAAGACCCGACCCGGAAGTGTGTCGTTGGCCGAGCCGTCGGCTAGTCGCGTCAGATGTGATGATTTCGCGAGACGGTGTTTACGGCTTGATCAAAGACTATCGACTTGAAGCGAGCAATAGCATGCTTATTCATGACAAGGGAGCGAAAGAAGCCATGAAATAGAATCCGTGGTACCTACAACTGATGCCATCGTATTTCATAGATCAAGGCGTAGTTATACTGCGCTAGTTGACGATATAGGTGCAGCATGGCACCAAACAGTTTCCCCAGACCCATCAGAGACTGGCACAGTCGGTACCTTGTGCATATGGCGATTGCCAAAGAGTTGAAGGTCACGCCAAAGCATGAGGGGCGAGCGTATCGGGCATAGGCTTGTGTTCCCTCTCGGGGATTTTTCTTGTGCCTGTACACCTAAGAGCTCGTGAAGGTAACAAAAGCCAAAGACATGACAGGTTGGCTCTGACTTCGTCGCGATAGATGATATGAGGGGGGAGGAAGAGCCAACAAACCGACTTCTGGAAGCGCCACCGAACTTCTAATGGGCAACATACTATCGGTGTAGTATGCAACGGCTATGCACATCTATTCTGCTTCCATGGAAAGGCCTGTGAGGCCACATCCATGACAAACTAGAGCCACCTCATGCCTCTATTGACCGTAGCGACGAGAGACACGTCTGATAGGACTCTCGGCAATGATGTTTTGCAAACTGTCTCAGCAAGGAAGTGTGCTCTAGCTGTCAGTTGTCATACTGACACGTGGGGGCGACTCGAGCAAGATTAGGGGAGTGCTGAGATAAATAACAGGCTCTCAGTGGCAGAAAGACCGCCGTCTCTTGTTGTACATACATGAGGAAACAGACTGGGGCAGAAGCTCCTGGACGATGTGGTATGCAAGCACCCGCTTGTACTTCATTTTCACTCTGAGTGAGTAGGGTGATCTCAGCAAGGCGAGACAGCCAATTCGCCATTTGGGTTTCTCTTTCGCGGCTCAATGCTCAGTCTCGGCCTCCAGGCTCCTGACTACCTGTGCCAGGGGGTCAGCCAGGCAATCAAACAGAGACGAACTGCAATGATTAATTAGATGGATGGATAATCGTGTGGTGCCCTGTCGAGTTTAGAGCAGAGGAGAGAAGGTATCGCGGGAGTGTAACGAACGGGACGGCGTGAAAGCATGCCCATCCACACCCAATAGCTCTAGCCTGCACCCCCTGTTGCAGTTCTCTCTGCCTTATGGTCCTCCTAATGCGGAGGAGAACTCTGGACGGCATAGGGAGCCCTTTGATAAAGCGGGACTCTGGACTCAACCACTTCTTTCCTAGGCGGTTGAGCGAAACCAACCATAGCTGTGGGACAACGCAACAATACGTGCCTATTGATCAAACTATCTGAAGCCCTCGTCCTTGCACTTCCTCTCAAGGCTCTCAGCTGAGCCCAGCCCAAAACTTTTCATTATATCCTCAATACCCTGCTCTGACATTGTTCCGTCATCTATCACTTGGTGGCTGTTTCTAGTATCTGCTAGCACCAGGCGGTGGGAGCTCGTCAACGGAGCTCACCCCCTTGGAAGCCGGCGTTGATACTCAAAGAACAAAGAAATCTTGACGGAAAGTTGCGGCCTGACCAAGTAAAAGCGTGACCGACTTTTGGAGTTGCAGGATTCCAAACAAATCTGCTCGCCGAGCCAGGTCAAGCTGAGGTTCCTCACCACCACCCAATTCGGTACACGCAGGCATATGTGGCCTCCCCCGACTTGTTTGTCAAGCTGAGGAGTGACTTGAAAGGCGAGGAGTTTCCACCTGCTGTTCGTTGCGGCCGTCTGTCATTCCCTGCAATCCAGAAGTAGTTATATCACGGCCCTGCCCGCTGTGCTATCCAAACTGCTTGGTTTGGCCATCTCTTTACGGCTAAATATCTGGCCTGTTGCATCCCGCGAGCATTTCTTTCCACCTCAAACTACTGTTTCTGGAGTTTTGACAAACGTCACTGGTTGTCATCATGTTGTCTGTTAAAGGCCTCCTGAATCCAGCCCCAGCTGGAGATCGTGATTCCCCCTTTCCTCGACCAAGTCCTCCTCCCGAGTTTCCACCAATCTCCAACAATGGGGAGCCTTCGAACCTGGTCCGAGGTTGTTCTATGACGACTTCTGACAGAGTCGGACTGAAAGACACCAACAACATGTCCAAGTCGAAGCTGCGCGGTCAAGTCAGGTTTCGTCCCTTCGAGAACCTAGACGAGTTGACCTTGAAAGAGATACACAGATTCCGAGTCAAACCATTTGGGCATATCCAGGAAACTTGCCTTCACATCCCATACAACAGTGGTAAAAAGGACTTTTTCGAAAAGACAGGACGAGAAAGCTTCGAGGGTAAGTCCTTCGTCGTCTTGGTTACTGGTCACTGACTTGAACCGTACAGTCTTCAAATACGATTTTACCCTTGTCGGAGAGGGCACCGAATATGCTGTGATGTGGGATTATAATGTTGGACTTGTTCGCATGACCCCTTTCTTCAAATGTCGCGGCTATGGAAAGGCAAGTAGAAAGTGAAAGCATGGCCGAAGACGTACACTAACTATGAAATAGACAGTTCCAGCAAAGATGCTGGGCCTTAATCCGGGCCTCAAAGAAATCACACACAGCATTACTGGAGGTTCTATTGCGGCTCAAGGTATGTTATTCTCAACGTCGTATAGTTGTTTGTTTGCTCACCAGCCATGCAGGTTATTGGATGCCGTACCAATGTGCCAGAGCCATCTGCGCAACCTTCTGTTATCCTATCGCGGGTGCCTTGATTCCCATCTTTGGTCCTAATTTCCCATCTCTTTGCGTTGATCCCCGCTCGACTGATTTTGGCCGCATGATTATCAGCCCGCAAATAATCGTCGACGCGACTCGTGAGGCCGAAATGCTCCGCCGTATGCATATGAGCACGATCCCACCCAGCTTCCACGGCACTACCAGCTTCCCGAGAGACGAGCGAACTATCCCGCAGAGCATTTATCCCCAAGAAGAGCGCCGTCATCGATTTCGACCCCGCCTGTTCTGTGATCCTTCGTGGGGCATGGACAGCGACGCCGACCACCATTACATGTCAGCCCCCAACTCAGCCTCGAGCAGCGGATCAGGGCTTCCCGCATACATGGTTACGTCTCAGCCGGGATCGAGCTGGACTTCTACGAATCCATATAGTCCCGAGCCCCATCCTTTCCTTAGTTCGATACCTCGCATCTCGCCCTCGCAGCATGAAGCCGCTCTCCCCACTTCCGCATGGGGGCCTAAGCGACGAATTGATCACGAAGACTGGGATTACAACTACAGAGGAAGTGCCAGCCCTGTAATGAGCCCTAGATCTGTTGTCATGGCCTCAACTCCTGAGGCTAGCCCCATGGGGCCGCGAGTGATCAAGCCGCCACAAGGTGATCCTGATACGCTCGATAACGACGCAGCTTTCCTTCTGTTGAACATCAGGAAGCAGAGTCAGAAGGCCTTTGCTCCTAACGCTGCCGGGCCGCTGCCTACTGCCCCCGCGGAAGAGCATGCCTCGGAGAACAAACATCGCAGAAAGAGACAGCGAACTACTTCGCCGTGAACTTGACTTTGAAGGAGGGAAAAGACAAAAGTTTTTCTATCGGAAAGGAGTTTGGGGTGTATATTACCAACAGCGAATAGAATGGAACTGCTCGGGCACTTATCTACATACCATACATCATTTCATTTGGGGTTAGGAGATAGCAATCACAACTCATAGTTAGCACACAAACATGTTTTAAACCACGTGAACTTTTTATTTATTTCTTGATCTCATCCATCAGCTCGCTTCTCCCTTCTCTACCGCCCTCTTCGCCTTGTGCTCCTTCGTCCACGCCTCAGCCCTATTCTTGGGCACGACAAAGATCTTGACAACCTCGTCTACCACTTCAACCTTGCCCGTTCCTAGAACCTTCAGGAGCGGTACCCGCTTACCCATCTTGAGCAAACCGCCTGTCGTAGTCTCGACAAAGGCCTCCACGCCTGCTGTCGTATATGCACCCTCCTTGTCCCACGGCAAAGGGAAGATATAGCTCAGATGATCTTCGAGCGAGTGTGTCTCCTCAAATGCCTTTACGAAATCAGACTCCAAGTGCAGAGGGTACAGCAACACTGTTGGGAACGCAAGTGTGCTGCGCGGGTCATCAGGGTCTGGGAGGAGTGCGATGCCCGCGTCTTCCATCTCGGGTGGCTGAGGTGTTGTGCGCGTGGGGATGTTTCTTGCTCGCAGTGCGGCTTTAACGAGGAGCGCACGTCGCTTCTCCTTTGCCTCACGCTCTGCGTCCCTCTTGCGTCGTGCATCAATCTCCTTGGCTCGCTTGATAATATCATCCGCCACGGCTCGTAGCGACGCATTTTTCTCGTCCAGCGCAAGGCCACGTGCGCAAACATCATCAGCTTCCTCGATGCGATCCACGGCTAAGAGAGCTCGCGCACTGCGGAAGTAGGCCTTGATGTTTCGCGGGTTGAGACGCAGCGCCGCAGCGCAATCAATCCAGCAGCTGCGGTAGTTCTTTACAGAAAGATGACAAGCCGCACGGTTAACATACAGCGCCTCGAGAGTCTCGCGCTGCTTCTGAATCTCCTCCTCAGTGTCGATCACACCCTCCTGATTCTGGGTCTGCTCGCCCTTAGCGCGCTTGCGCTCCTCGCCAGCGAGAATAGCAATACCCTTTCCGTAGAATTCCTTCGCATCAGCGTAGCTCTTGATCTTGAAGCACTCGTTTCCACGCTCCTTGAACTCCTGGCCGTTCTCGAGAGGCGTGCCTTCATAAGCAAGGGCCTGCAGCGCGGCAATGTCGTCGTTTTCCCCATCATCGAGGTCCGTCATAAAGAGCGGCGACTTGTTGAGGTCCTCCCAAACTTCATCGACCGTCTTTCCGCTGGCGATGGCGCGGGCTGGAGGGAGTTCAGGTTTAGTCGCCTCTTCTGCGCTGGGCTGAGGCTGCTCCAGCTTCATGGCCTCATCCATCTTGTTGGTGATCTCTTCGATATGCATTTTTGCACCGTCTAGCAGATAATACTGCTTTTATTGTCTATCGAGGACTTTTGTTGTGAGTCTTATGCCTCAGATGTCATTGGTGGGTGGGTTCAAGGTGAGTGAGAGCTAAAATTTGAGCTTCTCCAACGTTTGGTGGGTGGCGAAAATTCATTCTATTGGGCATCAACCAACTATCACGAAATCATCAATCAGCCTTGAGAGAATCACCCAGCAGAATGAATTATCTCTATTTCCGATCAACACACAAATGAAAATCAAGATATTGTATTTTTTGGCTTCTATTTCTATGTCTCGGTCCAGATTTTTATCCACCTGATACTCCAAATGTATATATATATGTCTAAACAGCAAATCCGTCGACGCACTCCGTTAAACTTTTCTCCGTCAATAAAGTCCAACTCCTGAATCGAGAAAAGTCATTCATAACAAAACCAACACCAAATCAACCGCTATACCATGGGTATACATAACTTCGTAAAAAGCGGCCGTGATGAAACATCTCCTATCTCATAGCTGCTCCAGGGTATAATAAAAAAATAGAATGACTTGCTCGTAAGCAATTAATTTTTGAATATGGGGTCAGGAAACCTCAGATCGTTTGGGTATGTCTGTAGTGCCTTGAGCCACAAGCTGTTGTCGCATGCTCAAGAGGACTCGTTGCACTCAGTCACAGTCACTGTAACAACCGGTTTGTTAGGCGTATCGGAAAACTCCCTAGAGGGCTCCTCGTTGCGCCGACGAGGAACAGAGAAGCATTGAGCAGCTCCAAAAATAGCGACAATGGCGCTGCCATACCAGGCCAGGGCAGAGCAATCTGACTTGCTACCAACAGTCCACAAGAAGCCAGCGATGGGTGAGGCAATCATTCGGCAAGCAGCACCAGCACTGGCTGCTAAACCGTTGACCTTGCCAAGGGCGCTGGCAGTAGGCGTGGCCTCCTTGATAAGGATCATAAGAAGAGGGTATAGGATGATGGAGAGAATGTTGCGGATGATTAGGCAGCCGTAGATCGCCGGGTAGATGTGGCTTTCAGGGACAACAAGAAGCATCGGCATCAGGATGTAGATGATGGGATGAAAGAAGGTGACGAGTAGGAACAGGCGGTAGGTTCCAAGCTTCTTGACAGCCCAGGGGAAGATGAAGATCTGGATTAATAGGGCAATGCCACCATCAACGGCCAAGATCGCTCCCACGTCTCGTGGAGTCATTCCCAGACCACCAGGAGAGTAAAATGGGAAGACAGAGCCACGCCGAAGCATCTCAACCACATCGACACGGTTCTCTTCGAAGAAGATAGGCAACAGGTGGTCAAATGTCATCGAATGATAAGTAAACAAAGACAAGGCGATAATGAAGCCAACAACACGGCGGTTCCAGACCTCGGTGGAGGATGTAGCCGTCTTCTCATCTTCGACGCAATGAGCGTCCCAGTCTTCCGTTGCATCGCAAGTAATCTCAGAGGTCTCGATCGCACCATAGGCCTCGGGCGCAACCTCAGTTGCCATTCTATTGGTGAATGCCAGCCTCAGAGGGGTCTCCTCGCTGATACGACGTTCGGTGATTGCAGCCTGGTCCGTTTGCATATCGGGGTGGGTTTCCTCAAGAAGGAGGAAACCGAGCACAATGCTCACCAGCAACAGTCCTGCGCAGATGATGTTGGGAAGCAAGTAGGGATAACGATAGAATAGGCTTCCGGGGGTGACAAATCCAGGCCAAGTGTCGTGCGGGTTGGCAAACATGCCACCGATGGAGGGACCAACAATGGTTCCAATGCTCCAGATAAAGGGCATAATGGAGTAAGCCCGTGCTGCAATATGGATTAGTTATGTAGACATCATCAATGAATGGGATGCAGACTTACGCTCGTGGTCAGGTTTGGTTACCAGCTCACCAACCATGGTTTGGATAACACCAATATTTCCGTTGAGAAGACCGCCGAGGAGACGACCAAACAAGGCAACGCCAAAACTAGGAGCGGTTCCTACTATCAGCATGCTGATCATTGTACCGAGAGACCCGATTATCAAAACAGGCTTGCGGCCGATGCGATCGGATAGACCACCCCAAAAGGTGCCCATGGCAGCCTCGGCTAGAGAAAAGGCCGAGATAAGAATACCCGAGTAAAACGAGGCATCTTCTTCACTACCAATTTGGAAACTCTTGACGAGAGCCCATGCGTATGGAAAGATGGATGTTAGGGCAATGGGCTCAGCTAGTCGAACAATGGCTTATAGAGAGTTAGCGCATGACCTGAAGAAACACAACTGTTTGGCTTACCCAGAAGAAAGAGTTGCATGGCCGGGAAGGCATCTGGGTCACGAGGACCTGTACGAAGTATAGCCATGGTCGTCGAAGGAATGGTTTGGAGTCTGGATGGGAGCAAACGCGGATGGATATTGGAACTCGATCAAGATGGATTGTCGCTTTGGTTTCACGGCCAGACACCGCTAGGCGAAGCGACAATCTCACGATAATGAGGTACTTGGAGATGAGAAGGATCCTTTGTTGGCCGTGGAAATATATGGGAGTCAAGACCAGAGGTCGGTCGGTCAGGGAATGAATGGACGGACGCAAGTAAGCGTATCCCAAGGCGATCAATAGTATCAAGTGAAGGGATGGATGGCTGTCGCGATGTTTTGGGATTGGAGGAAAGGCGACTGGCTTTGGAGAAGTTTGGAGAAGGGCCAAATTGGTCAAAGTCAGTCAGTTGAGTTAGTATGAGAGAGATTTCACAAGGAAATCCACGGAAGAATCACGCAAGTCAATATGGAAGAACAAGAGTTCAGATTGGAGAGGACAAGTGATTCAAACTTTGGAGAGGAGAAGTTAATTAAGCAGGTGGAAAGTTTATCACCAAGAAAAGAGGGTGGGAGACGCGATATTTCTACATGTGTAGGAAGGTAGACAGAGTCAAGCAGACGGGAGGGAAGGAAAGTAAGAGCCCGTGTAAGTGCAGAGACACTTTTTGGTGGAGACCGAGACCGCAGTTGGTCCTTGGAATAAGCCCAGACACATGCAAGAGCCCTGGCCCTGGCCCTTGCCTGGCCGATAAGGTCCCGTCAGAAGAAGCTTCGTTTGCAGCATGTGGGGTCGCTCGCTAAACTACCTAGTTGCATACACCACCAGGAAATTTTGGACCAACAGTTGCATACGACAATGCCCAGAGGAGAAAAACCTTGGGGTAGAACAACACCGGGTGCGGGCAGAGTGAGACAAACTTTGCCTGATCTTCACTCTTGTATGTGTCAGAGATAAGAGATACTGAATCATTTGCTCACAATGTCTCTGGTGTTTCCGTCCACGGACAGATAGTTTGGAAGACGTTGAAACGCTGCACCTTTTTGCCTGCCCCTATGACAATGTGCTTGACTCGGTTGATATGCAGCATATGCATCTCTGGTCTGAGAGATGGCTAGATAACCAAGACTTTATGCTCTTCTCGTGCCACTGGCGATGGCAGGCATAGGATGTCTCGTGGTACCTAGGAACTATCACAGAAGGATTTCCGGACTATCGGCAGGTGGTCACTTGAACACAGAAACCAAATGGAGCCATCTCTCAACGGGACCGATGGAGTCGTTCGTGTTGGTGTTGCTTCGCTCGAGCGAGCGTGTCTTGGCTTGGGTCGAGATGGAGGGGAACTCTCGGGAGCGTCCTGATCCTGCATGCAGCTAAGGGATATGTGACTCTTGATTGGCGGCTTGGCCGATAGTGGTCTGTGTCAGGACTCTCCATCTCCAACGTCGCATGCATGTCGATTGCCGGTGGGCCATTCCTAGGCTGCCATTGAGGCCAGAGCTTCCTTCTAGCGTATGCCTTTATCAGGGATGTGATTGACGGTATGTAATGATTGGACACATGTTTGCTTAGACCCGCCACTATGGAATTGAAAATTCTCTCTTCTGGTAGTTTCGTTTCGTTGCATTGCATTGCATTGGTTTGGTTTCTATCGGAGCCGATGACCGGGCTTTGAGCGACGACGACTAGGTAGGTACGGACTGTTTTGTTTGAACCATTCTTTTCGTAACATCAACTGTTAAGCGCTGAGCAACGACTCAAGCCATGTCTTGGCTTGAATACGCCACGCAATCGCCATTCGGGTTCGTTCATAATCTCATGGGAAGTATGACAACTGGTGCTGAAAAGGAAATGCCATTAGGTCAGATACCTAATGTCATATGTCTTGACAACTCTAAATATATTGCCTCATAACTAGGTAATAAACTGTCAAATATATGTGCTGTGTCTGCAAACCTTTGTGTGCATAGGTAGGTAGGTATCCAACCACGCGATTGAAGAAAAACGCGGTCTGCTGATAGAGTCAAATTAAGCTTCTAGTACGGAGTAATGTTTGTAGTTTGTAAATATTCTTCTCAACAATGTTATTTGGTTAAATGTATAATGGTCAGGGTTCTATATCAATATTATTTAATAGTTCCTCAGTTATAGAGGATATAATTGCTCGAGTATCTCTTATATGGGCCAGGTATTTTTACGACCGCGTGCCATGCCAACCCATCATCCCCTCTTCGCTTTCACGAGCTTGTGCAGATCCTAGCAATCCAGATGGTTCCATGCATTTAACGACCAACAAGGTCCTTGCTGCGACCGAAACCCTGTAATATTGACCAGGTTCCGTTACTGGTGGATTCAACCTCCAACATATAAAGTCAGACGCGGAAGAATGCGGCTCAACAACGTCAGTGGCAGATCAGGCTTCGGATCTGAACCTAACAAAAGCGATAAGTGAGACTTGCATGAATGATTAAATGACTTCGCATCAGTGGCGTACTCTTAACGTCAGCACAAATACAGAGGGACACATGTCAACAAAACGGCCATAAAAAACATCTGAGAACCCGGTGTAGGACTAGGGGACTATGAGGCCAATGCAGAGGAGAGATTACCTAGACGGCACATGTGGGTTGAAAGCGGAAAAGGTGATATCGCTGCATCTTGGGATGGTGGGAGTGGGAGCCTGCCCGAGCCTGAGTCTGACCCTAAGTCTGTCTGAGTCTGAGTCTGAGTCTGAGTCTGAGTCTGAGCCCGCGCTTACGCTGTCGGCTCCATCTGAAAACTTTACGACTAACGCCCCTCCATCTTTTAGTCTGGCCTGGTTCCTCCCGTCCACAACACACCATCTGATCTTTATCCCTTTGCCAAACATAGGTAATCATTTTCTCAATATTACCCTCAATTGCATGTACTTGAATTATATCATACATCTACTAATCTATCTCCCGTGCTCTTGGTCTTCCTTTTGGGTTGAAACGTCGTCGCACACAAGGTCATTTTCTTCCAAAACTTAGGCTGAGTGTGCTGCTTATCTCGCAGATCACCCACCAGCATCTATCTGGCCTGTCGTTGTGTGACCCACCGGCTGTTCCATGACCTGCATCTCAAGCACGTACCTACTGCAATCATGGTTCCATGCAATTTAATTTGCACTTTGGTCAATCGCCGATACTGCTCCGTGCCTGGTCACGTCTCCCTTGTGTAGGTAGGTAGGTAGGTAGCGCGCGAGCAAAGAGACCCAGCCACCATCAAGCAGCGCAACAACAGTCAGTCACCTATGCCCACCGCCTTTTGCCAATCCTACCCTCATTCACAGCCAAGGATGAAATGGACTACCGAGAAAGCGGAGATTTGGTTTCTAAACCCTTTTGAAGAATGACTCTCCGTCGCGTGGTCTGTGGCGGGCGGACTCTCTTGAACTTGACCCCGTGCTCTCCCAGACTTTCTTCCTCGCCCATCGCATCGCATTCAAAAGACTTGTCCAGGCCCCCTGTCACCCTCCTGCACTAATTATCCACCGCATCTCAGCGTATGCATATAACGAAGCGCTACTGTACTTACGCTAGTTCCCGCCCTAGGTAGTCCTTTGCTCCGACCCCGCCAGTCCATCAACGTGGGGACTATTTTGACGACGCACCATCAACACGGCTGCGGCAACCGTAGCATCTGAGTCGAGGGCGCGAGACCAGCTTTCAGGCTGATGTTTGTGTGAGACAGCTGATTGAAGGATTAAAACATGACTAGGATCTTGCTTCATATTGATGGTCTGAATTCTTGAACTGGATGACTGGTCATGGAGTTGTCTCGTCTCTTTACATCTCGTCGGACCATCGGCTCCGCGACTCTTGTTTGGCACTTTTGACACAAAACAAACACTAGGACTTTTCCAAAATATCCCCATGATCCGCAACTACCAGACCTGGTTAAGCTACTGAGCGAGCAAGGGCATAATATGACCCAGACCTGATTGCAACAACCGGATGATGTGGGGTTGAATCCCACCATGTTATGTTCCCCTCCTCGTACGTGAACCGAAAACAACAACAGTGGCACGATTTGAGCTGGATACTACCTCCAAAACTTCATTCTATTTTACCGCCCAATGTTTCCACTTCCCTCCTTCTGCCTCCCTCAGATCAGGATGTCCAGGTTCCATATGCACAGCGGATGATCGCATAGCACCACCTGGCTGCATGCCTCACATTACATACATTATCATAAGTGTCTGAGTTAGCGAACGCATTGCCGTCTACCGTTGAAGTCGTGCACAACGTGATTGACGCATGCTAAATATGATCTACAGCTCTAAAGACAGCGAAACCATCGACAGAATAAAACACTAATCTAATTTAGAACCCTTGAACCGTCTTTCTAGGTAGCTGAGCCAATTGAGTCTTATCAAACCCCTCACACATCCCAGCTTCAGCTGCATCGGACATAAGCAGCTAACCAGGACGACGGTACCGCGCCACATAGATGCTTAAAGTCCAGATCAAACGTTGCCGCCTCCCGGGCCAAGCTAAAGCGGACGTGAAGGGTGGCTGTGAAGTCTATCGCTCGAGGTCTAGAACTTGGTGATTGACATTCCAGAAGTGACTGCCAATGGTGGCAAAGGTTTGAAGATAAGCCATTGTCCAACATCAGCATGTCGCACTGCGGCACAGATCATGACTTACACAATGTAGTATTGAAACGATAGTAGTATAAGGCTTGGTGCATCTACGTGCATATAGGCATACCCGTGTTCTATGTGATTCGTGCTTCAACGTCCACTTTATTGTCAATGTGAGACATTGCTCTTCTATCCGAGTTGATGATATGATATTATGCTTCTGTACCTGGACCCTGAGAAAGGTTGATTACTCTATCAGGACCAGATTGGTTTTTTGTTTTCAGCTCACAGTGGCCAGGATATAACA
The DNA here is from genome assembly GCA_013623715.1 of Fusarium verrucosum. Classification (NCBI taxonomy): domain Eukaryota; kingdom Fungi; phylum Ascomycota; class Sordariomycetes; order Hypocreales; family Nectriaceae; genus Fusarium; species Fusarium verrucosum. The sequence goes on from JABFFJ010000352.1 coordinate 89,275, forward strand.
TTCACGGTTCGATCGTGATAAGGGGATGGCAGGTTTGGACCCGACAGGAGTCTAATTAACAATGCCGCAAGTATTGTCCGTCTATCGCTCGGTTGCCTAACCTCTATAATCTACAAATACTCTCGACGTTATCACTCAACGCCCATCTCCTTTAGAATGGCCTTATACCGCTCTGCCTCCTCAGCCATCGCCTCAGCACTTCTCGGTTTTCGATCCTCATCATCGACTCTCGGCAGTCCTCCACCCGGCTGAGGCCGAGAACCCATCTCCTTGTCCCACAACGCACCACCGAGATTACCTTCCTCTCCCGCAAGCTTGACATACACGGCGTCCGGGCTTCCCATATCGCCCGCCGTTCGCGGGACAACGTGGACGTGAACATGCGGCACCGTCTGCCCCGCGTCCGCCCCGTCTTGCACGGCGACTGAAAAGCTTCCGGCCTCGGGCTCAGGGGGGCGGAAGTAAGCGCGGGCAAGGAGACGTTGCGTGAGCTGCACCGTCGTGAAGAGATCTGAGATCTCGGCAGATGTCAAGTCCGTGAGACGTCTGTGGGGGTTGTGTGGACAGACGAGGACATGGCCTGGGATGAGAGGCTTAAGGTTCACCAAGGCGAACGAGTGTGGTGTTGTGAAGAAAACCTATGGTGTTGTCAGTACTGAGATGAGATTGAGGCATTATCAGAGATGGTTGGATAGGGTGAGTTTCAAGGTGTCTCCTTACTTGATTTGTCACTTCGAAGGGTCCGAATTTGACTATTCGTCCGGCAGCCCCGGTTGCAGTCATGATGCTTCTCACTGAACGACTTTTTGCACTTGACCAAGCTCTAGATGCAAGCATGCTCCAATTAGAAGAAGACACTTGGTCTAGTGCAGAGTTCACTGGGTAACTTTATTCAAGTGGTCCAATCAGTCAATTTAAATTGATAGAGGGCGTTGTTCCGTTCTGATGCCGTCGCTGTGTATAAATCACGTCGTTTGAAGGTGGTGGTGATCTGATGTCATGAGTGAGTGAGCTCTGTCCCCTTTGAGGAATTAAATGGGACCCACATCTTACTGCTTGGAGATACTTCCGATGATTCTTAACCTCCATACAGGGAGCAAAGTTTTATATAGGCACCTAGTAGGTAAGTAACTACTTGAGGTAGTGCATAGTTAATTACAATAATTTGTTTGTATTCATGAGTTGCTTCGTGTATCTTCTATAACCAAATGCCCCAAAGTGTAACTACAAACCGACGTATACTGTACAAGCGTCATCGATTGTGAACCTTTGTACTGTAACATAAAACAAACAGGAACGCCATGTGTTCAGAGTCCGGATATCTACTAAAAGCGGACTTGATCTTCCTCGTCTAAAGGAACTTGATCGCTCGATACTGCAAAAGACTCTTCAGGATTGAGAGGCTCTCGTTCATCTTCAGGCTCCCATACAACTATACTCCATCAGTTCTCAGGCTTGTTCCCAGGAGAAGAGGTTCACTTACCATGGGGTCTGATCGCAAAGCTCAATACAAGAGCAACTCCAAATACGCTTGCCAGCAAGACAAAAATAGCTTGGTTGAAACGTCCAACCGTCAGGGCATACACCCCGTTAAACAAAACTGGACCTAACACTCTGGCCAGAGCATGCATCATGCCAATTGCTCCGAGCAGCTGACCTACTCTTTCAGAAGGGACATGTTTGGTGATCATGGCTTGGCTGGTAGCACTTCCAAGACCACCCACAGCCGTCACCATACCGCTTGCAACAAACACTCCGGGTGAGCGAGCAAAGACGTATCCGAGAGATCCGAGGACATCCGATATCAAAGCAATTCGAAGAACCACGATATCGAGCTCATCTGCCCCATGGTTCTTCTCAATCGCAGCGACACCGGACTCGCGGCGGCGGCGAGCTGCTGGGCGAATCCTACCAAAGTAGTTGATGATGGGGAAAATACCCATGAGAACCGACGCTCGAACAAGCGATAGAACAGAGACAAACTTGGACTTTTCCAGAGTCTGCCAGTGCCACGTGCGTCCAGAGTACAGGACGATGACAGCGGCGGCAGACATGCCAGCTCCCAGGATGATGGTGTCGTTGATGGCAAGGGCAATCAGATTACGACGAAGAGCAGGTGAGGTACCAGGACCAGTGGGATAGAGAGCCTTGAGAGGAGCAAAGGGGTTCGCAGTTCGGAGGGTGGTCATCCATGATGACGAGGCCCGAGATTTCGTCTGCTTGTCCTTTTCGTACTTCTCCCGTGCTGCCAACTGCTTCCTTTGAGATAATGACTCAGGAACAACAAGCAAAACAAATAACATAAATCCAATATGGCATCCCATGACAACATAAAAGATAGACAACAAACTACCCGTCCACTTGACGAAGTAGCCTGCAAGGAGAGGACCAAACGCAAGTCCCGTGAACAAGCACGCATGCACGTAACCCATAGAGACAGCGCGCTTCGAAGGAGGGGCGCAGTCGCTTGTGTAAGACTGGGTCATAATGCTTCCTGCAGTGAAAGATCCTGTCATACCATCAAACACACTACCTAGCAGCAACCAGCGATAGTTGACAGCATCAGGGTATCGGGCTACTAGGATGGTGACGAGCTCAGCCAAGATTCCACCCACGGATGCGAGAGCCATGAGTCGTGTGCGACCGTATCGGTCAGACAAGTGGCCGATTTTTGGTGTTATTATGGCACTTAGAATGCCCGTGAACAAATTCATGGCCAGCATGAAGGTTGCCGCGTTTGCCTGCACTTCCGGGATATCGCATTGAGGATTATCGGGTCCGAGGAGAACGGGTTGGAATACTGCGTCCGGGTTACGACTGTGTTGATCTGCGAAATATTGCCTGCAGACGAGTTGAAGGATCCTTATCGCATATTCTGTAAGCCCCATATATCTATAGTATTGCCAACAGAAGATGCTTACAAGTCAAGTTTAGGAACCATTACACCTCCGAAGGCGAGGGTGAAGATGATATAAGGACCGAGCAGCCAGTATACCTACAAGCAAGGTCAGAGCTGCACAGGATGGGTATGGGGTCGTAAGAGCATACCGATGGTCGCCGCCACCAGGGCAAGCCTTCAAAGTCCCTGAAAGCATCCCAAACCGGGCTGGTGGATGACGTTTCGCTATCTCGATCGCGAGGTTCTGAGCTGGTGGGCAGCAAGCGTGTTGCTTCGTCTACGGTCAAGGTCTCCTCGCGGATAGTATCGTTCTTCGCCATGGTCTCTATCGCGCGCCTGCGTGGGATCGGATCAGATATGTTGGAGTGCTGCGCACAAAGTGTAGGCCAAGGAAGCCTGTATTCGATCACGGTAATCGCTGGGGCATGACCAAGAAGGCATCAAGAGATGGACAAGGGGTAAAGTAGGTAATAAGGTCGAGGTATTGCATGTCTCAAAGTCAAAACAGGCGAGATGGTTGTGTCGCTTGAAACGGGCATGAGATAAGTGTGACGATGAAAGATATCTGGGGGGATTAATAATGACTGATCTAGGCGCATTTGGGGCATTTGCGAGCTCTCATGCGGATACATGATGAGTGCAAGTGCTGGGATGGTGTTGTGGAGTCGACATCCTTGCTATCCCATGCTAGGCGAGCCTTGTTATCTGCCCAAGCGAGACGAGACACGATCGTTCTAAGACCTGATAAGCTAGTTAATTACTGTATGTGTATGCACAGTTGTCAGTTTCTTAGTTGCTGCTTACCTGCAGTTATCAATGCCTTTGTCATTCTTCACGTTGTGTTGCGCCATGCTCGATCGGTAACATCACGGCATCTTGTCCGTTCATGCGAAATTGCTTTTCTCCCATAGATAAATGAATGACGCATTCTCTGCGTCCTCCGCATACCATGCACTAGGATCTGGCAGTATCTGATAAGCTAGAGATGTGCTGGCGTGGTCGCGGTCTCTTGCTGGCTTGATCCGATAGGCCATCGTTTTAGAGTGTGGCATCGCATCGCGGGTTTCGGGTTTTGAACCTTCCGACTCCGCAAACTCCGCCGTCAAAGGGGACAAGCGCGCGGCATGGGAGCAAAATCATATGTTGTGTATTATAAATCTGCTTTGATGTGAACGCGTGTTTGAAAGAGTTGCCAACTAACTTTGCATACCTTAGCTTTAGTTAGTAGTTAGTCTGCTTACTGTACTACTTTGTCCTGATTGCTGGTCCCGCGACATCCAATGTGGTTGAAGTGAGCTCTAGATAGCCGCAACCTTATTGTCAGACTTGGCAACAAACAAACAAGCTCTAGCATTTTTAGGAAGCGAATATTACGACGATCAGGCACTTTGCAACTGCATACATGCCATGGGTGGTATGGACATGACTTTCAATCCAGGTTAACATTCAATTGCATTTAGTAACTCGCTTTTGTCTTCATTAGGTACAGAGGCAGAGCTAAAAAGTCCTTGCAAAATAGAATCTATTCCATAATCTACCTAATCCTTTATGTAGGGAATTAGTACACTTATCTTGGGTACGCCAGGCAATAACTTTATGGCCCTGCCTCCATATTACAAGCTGAGATGATGACTCTACCTTGACTTCACCCTGGAAATGTGGGGCTGCAACTGCTCACCAATCAACCAACCACAAGCTCGTACTGAATGACTCAGCACAGTTGCGCGCAGTTGGAACGAACTCAGGATATTTTCAAGAAGCGTGTTTGGAAGTTCGGTCCAGGCTCCATCGCATTCATCCCCCAACAACGCGCCCAGCAAATACCGCCACGATGCCCGTCGTCAAAGGAGGCGTGTGGACCAATATCGAGGATGAAATCCTCAAGGCCTCCGTCTCCAAGTATGGCCTGAATCAATGGGCGCGTGTCTCGTCGCTGCTGGCGCGCAAGACACCCAAACAGTGCAAGGCTCGATGGAACGAATGGCTCGACCCCAGCATCAAGAAGATCGAATGGAGCAAGGAGGAGGATGAGAGGCTTTTGCATCTCGCCAAGATTATGCCCACTCAGTGGCGCACAATCGCTCCTATTGTCGGCCGAACCGCGAACCAGTGCCTCGAACGATACCAGAAGCTCCTCGATGAAGCCGAAGCAAAAGAATCCAGCCTTGGGCTGATGGGTCCCGAGGGAGGCGAGACGCAGGCACCCAGCGCCGATGATGTGAGAAGATTGCGACCTGGCGAGTTGGATCCCGATCCTGAGACGAAGCCTGCGCGACCCGATACCATCGATCTCGACGAGGACGAAAAGGAGATGTTGAGTGAAGCTCGTGCCCGTTTGGCCAATACGCAGGGTAAAAAGGCCAAGAGAAAGGCTCGAGAGCGTCAGCAGGAAGAGTCACGTCGTCTTGCCGCCCTGCAAAAAAGACGAGAGCTCAAGACGGCTGGTATCAACATCAAGATCACAACTAGGAAGAAGGGTGAGATGGACTACAATGCCGACATTCCCTTCGAGAGAAAGGCTCTGCCTGGCTTTTACGATACGTCGGATGAGATGGCACAAAATGAGGCACAGCGCGCAGCCTTCGACCCCCGGAAGCAACAGCTGGCCAACAAGCGTAAGGGTGAGGGCGAGGAGGACAACGACCGGAAGCGAAAGAAGACAGATAAGGACGGAGCGTCAGAATCATACAAAGCTGCCTTGAAGGCTGGCCAACTACAAAAGATTCGAGAGGCTGAGCAGAGCAGCAAGCGCCGTTCACTGGTCCTACCCGCTCCTCAAGTCAGTGAGGGCGAGTTGGAGGATATCGTCAAGATGGGCAGGATGGGCGAGGCTGCCAATCTGAGAGCGAGGGAGAGTGAGAACGACGCCACTCGAGGACTGGTCAACACATACTCGACCCTGAACTCAGCTACCCCTATCCGAACACCAAAAGCACCTGAACAAGAAGATCATATCGCCAACGAGATCCGAAATATTCGAGCGCTTAACGATACAAAATCTGCCCTTCTTGGTGGTGAGAACACACCTCTCCATGAAGGCGCATCCTCGACTGGTTTCGATGGCATCACCCCTCGAAAACAGACCATTTCTACACCGAACCCAATGGCCACCCCCCTGAGAGCGGACGTTGGGGCTACACCTGGTCGACCTGGACAGACACCCATGCGAACACCCAGAGATACTCTATCCTTGAACCAAGACGGTGGCATGTCCATGGTTTCTGCTACCCCCAGAGATATCAGGATGAGAGATTTGGCTTTGCGCAACCAACTCAAGTCAGGCCTAGCTTCTCTCCCCAAACCAAAAGATACGGAATGGGAGTTTGATATCCCTGAGGAGGAGAAAGAGCGTATGCAAGTCGATGAGATGACTGAAGAAGATGCTGCAGAGCGTGATCGTCGAGAGCGTGAGAGACGAGAAGCCGAAGAAGCTCTCGAATTCCGAAGGCGAACTCAAGTTATGCAGAAGAACCTCCCTAGGCCAGTTCACGTGGATCTACCAAGCCTATTGAAGCAGGCTAATAGTATCACCGACGTTGTTGAGTCTCTTATCGCCAAGGAGTCAGCAAACCTTATGGCCAATGATGCGATGAGATATCCTGTCCCTGGTGGCCAAGTTAGCGGTGCTCCAAGACCACTGCAGAAATTTGATGACGACGCCCTCGCTGAAGCTCGTCTATTGATAATGTCGGAAACAAAGCCCCTTCCCAAATTCGAAGATGTCCAGATTGCCTTTGAAGCACGAGCAAGCAGCTCGCTCCTGTTGGGCCTGGGCTGCTATAACGATGACGACGAGGAAGAACAAGGGGTGGTCATGAAGGTAGCTTTTGACGTAAGTAATAATGCCTCAAGGATCGAAATATTGTGCTAACTTGTGCAGGCTGTTCAAGATTCCATCATGGCTTCTGCCGAGGCGGGCGCAAAGCTGGAGAAGAAGTTGTCACTCCATCTTGGCGGTTACCAGAAGCGACAGAAGATGCTACGTGACAAAATGGGCGACGCATCTGATGCTCTGGAAAAGGCACGTGTCGCCCTGGCTGGTTTCAAGACACTGGCCATCTCGGAGGATGTGGCTATAGAGCGACGACTGAGCGCCCTACGTGATGAAGTTGGTTTTGTCAACCGACGAGAGAGAGAAGCACAGGAGAATTATAGAAAGGCGAAGGAAGAGCTGGACGCGCTTATGGCAACTGGAGTCAATGGGGTTCATTAATCGATATGGTATTTTATGGTGTATAAATAGGGCTCAAACAAGGCTGACATTAACATATCTGAGTCTAATAACAATCTGGCCACCAGGTCATTACGCTTGCATACTTACAATCTTTTTCATCCTCCTTTTGATTCGTCTTGACTTGGGTAGATAATGTGTCGTTTGGTCTATTTGTGTTTCCTCACACCAAGACGCGGTAAATGTATAGGGTAAATCATGACCACGGATGCCAACGCTGTCACGGCGCAACAGATGAATGTGAGTCGCAGTGCAGCTTCATAACTCAGGATGACCTGTTCACGATACTTGGGGGAAAGCCTGGCAACCTCCTCGACTGATTTTCGTACTCGGCGGATGATGTCGTCGCGATCTGCTCCTGTAACGTATTGAGATAGGTAGTGGCGCAAGGCGTTCTGGACAACAAGAGAGCTACTTGCAATACCAAGAACCTGACCGAGACTGCGCCAGAGCATGAGTGTGGACGTCACGACAGCCTGCTCAGTTTGAGGAGATGCAGCCAAAATAGCTATGAACGTTCCAGGAAACTGGAGACCTTGCCCGATTGAAGAGGGGAGTAGGATGAAAAGGTACACCCATGATGGGAGGTCACGTTGAAGGAATGCCAGGCCAATTGTCCCGATCAATATGCAAATCGTTCCACCCATCACGGGCCACTTCAATCTGCCGGTGAAGGTCACGGCAAATCCGACGAAAGCGCCGGTCGACGAGGCCGCGATGGTGGGGATAATGAGACGAAGACCAGAAGAAGTGGCTGATGTTAGGAGCACAGCCTGGAAGTAAAGTGGACTGTACAAGACGGTTAGCAACAAAATAACAAGCGTAATGCCGTTATACCATAGGTAATATGTCGTCAGAGGGGTCATAAACCAAAGGGTGCCCACGTGACCACCCCAATCGTCAACAGACTTACATATTGAACAAGATAGAGTTTGCGCAAATCGCTGCGATAACGTTGGAGAAGATGAGATTGCCGCGAGGCTGCCGGTTCAATAGATGAAGGGGCATGATAGGCTTGTGAACTAACGATTCAATCCATAGGAAACAGGGGAATGTCACGAGGAAGATCACGAGGCTTGAAATGACAAAAGGATGTGACCCTGAAAGATATTAGTTAACATGGTAGGAAGCGTAGATGTTGACTTACATGGTAGGACATTGCCTCCCAGATTCAAACCCAGAATCACAAACGTAATAGCGGTGGTCAAGAACAAAGACCCTTTAATATCGAACTCTCTCAGGGCTTGGTATACGCCTTTTCTCTCACCCTGAATGCCTAGATCATCCGGAATGGCAATATACGCAACACACATGCAAAGGATGAGTGGTGGAATTTGAATTCCAAACTCCCATCGCCAACCGAGATAATCTGCCATCGCACCTCCTGCCGCAGCTCCAAGTGATGAGCCCACGCCATAGTTCATGTTGATATACGATTGATACACGCCGCGGTTCTCAATGGGCACGAGATCTGAAACTATGATGGATCCAATCGTCATCACTCCTCCAGCTCCGATGCCACAGAATGCTCGGCCAAGAATGAAGCTCTCGATACTGGTCGCAAGGGCACACCACATTGTTGCGGCCGCAAAGATGCCCAGTGATCCTACAAAAAGTGGCTTTCGACCCAGAGCATCTGAGAGACGACCTAACAGCGGCTGAAAAGCGGATGAAGTAAGGAGAAAGGCCGTCGACAGCCATGAGGCGGAGTTGGAGGCGTTAAAGTAAGATGTGATAACGGGATGGCTGGACGCCATGATGGTTCCATCGAAGCATGATATGAAATACGCTGCGAGGATCTGGGAGAAAATAAACCAGAAGCGTGTAGGCGATGTGTTATTGAGAAATGGAGAGGACGGTGTGTCAGTCACAACCGAAGTAATAGATCTTGCTGTGAGCGAATGGCGTCGACTGTGACTGATGAGAGGAGTTTCTTCATGAGGATGTCCACTAGTCAAATCCTCTGAAGTCTCACACTCCTCTTCATCCTCAACCTCGCTAATAGCTCCCTGGTCTTCCTCGTCGTCAAAGTAATGGCTAGCCTTGTACGAAGAGGGCCGTAGCATAGCACTCTCGAGTGACTCAGGCTGAAGGAAATGAGCACCGGTAGTCAAAGATCTCGAAAGATTTTCGAATTCCGCTGGATCAACAAGACTTTGGTCGCTCTCGCTGCTGTGAGAATTTGTCCTGATCGGGACGGGTGCCGGAGCGGGAGCCGGAATGGAAGCCGGAGCGGGGCGGCCGGGGTCCGAGAACGGAGTCATAACGGCGATTGATAACTTCTGTTAGAAGTCTTGAACGAAGCTGTGAGAAAATGAGAAAGGAGAAGGAAAGGGAAGAAATAGAATTCAGTAGAAGATAAGACAAAAGGCCTTAAAAGTAAACAGGCTGGGGGGGCAAGGTGGGACTAGTCCTCTGCCGTGATCGCAGACTCTGCGCGGGAACACCCATACAAGTGCGCCCCGCAAGATCCATCGGGATAATCCCGACTCAGGGTATATATACTAGGATTAGAAATGCGGTATCTCTCACAGGAGCTTCACCGGTGTGAGTGTAAGTGTGAGTCAAGGGCATAGTATGGGTGGATTGTGACTCGGTATGCCGGTGAAGGGGTCTGGCACATAAAAAGTCACCTGCGGATGTGAGCTGCAAGACTAGTCGAGTTGAACTGGAGGGGTCAGTGAGTGAGTGAGTGAGTGAATGAGTGAGTGGGTGTTGTAAGTCGGAGCTTGCCAACTTCAATTGAGTATGTATGTAGGAATGGGGTAAATCTATCCTAAAAATTGTCAGTTAGCGCTGTTCAGCCGAGAAATAGTCAAAATATACATACAATATATCGCGAGAATGTTGTCATCTCTATAAACCAGTCAACTAACGGTCAATCATCATCAAGTTCTTGACTCTTCCCTCTTCCCCTCTTCCACCAGCCCCGGCTTACAACCACCCATGCTTGCTCGCTCTCTCATGCTCACGCTCACAATCACCCCAGCCAAATCCCCCCATCATGTGCAACTCAAACAGATCAATTACCGAAGCGGTCCAGCCGCCCCCCAAACACCCCAAATGCAGAGCAGTATGCAACCCACAAACCCGCGACTACATATGTACATATACTACTCTATCGTTTTGCTTTTTGAAGCTGCAGCCACTAAAATCCCAGCTCCTGTAACGCCTCCATCGTGGCATGGGCTGAGTACGACTCGTAACGGGCTCTCGTCGCCAAATCGTTTACGCAGGAGCTCGTCCAGGAAGTTCTGACAGTCCTGTAGGTAGTCCTGGAAATGAACAATGCATCCTCCTGTGTAACCTACACCGAGTTCGTAGTCGCGATCCGACACTTTTGATTCTTCGTCTGGTACTTCTTCTGCCAATGTCAACAGAGCCAGCGTGGCTGCTGCCACAATACCAGCCGCCCGAACTTCAATTGCCTTGGCAATTCGATATACCGCAATGGCAAGGTCCTCAGTCCACTCAAACGGCGGCGATCCCGACGACTCGGGGAACTCTTTCTTCAGTATGGCTACAAGGGCCGATGGTCGGAGGGGTTTAAAGTGGCTCAAGAAGGTTGTTGTCAGGTTGTGCTGCTGCAGCAGTCTCTTGGGCAACGTTCCTGCAGCAATGCCCAAGTGTTCCGTCAAGTAGTCGACCAGCATAATTCGTCCCAGTTCGCCCAGGTAACGGCCTGCCGTCATGAACTCCAGCGGCTGGAAGCCGTTTAACTCGCCTTGCGAATCCAATAATTGATCCCATTTGCTAAACAACCCAACCTCGTGCAACGGAGGTGCGGTGCCGTTGATGCTCCACTCAGTATTGATCGCAATCTTGACGTCCTCTACTCGTTCTTCCGGTCGAGCAGCGACGCTCTTTGGGCGTTTAGAGGGGTTGAGCTGGCTCAGCTTCAATGGGACAGTCGCGTTGCAACCAGTTCCAAGAATAAGACCCATCGCGGCACGTCGGTTCAAGGCTTCATCGAAGTTGAAGATGAAAGAAACCAGTGTTGACACCGAGTCATTGGCAATCGCCTCGACTCGAATGGGCGGCAGCGCGGGTGACTTTGCACGGTTGTATCCATCGGTGAGGCGGTCACCAAGGTCTTGGTCGGAGGAGATTGCGAATCCTTTGCCCATGGGCATGAGTGTAGCCTGTGAGATCGAGTGCTGTACCATGGGAAAGCTAAATGTTACGCCAAGGGGCAATGGCTGGTCCGCCTGTAGGTGCAGTGTATCGCATCCATCTTGGACAACATCAGCGATGCATTCGCCAATCCAAAGGAAGAGGCTGTCCGGATTTTCGTTCTTCAGGTGCTCATCGATGGGCCAAGACTTCTCCCGGAGCCTCCTCACATGTCTTGTGGATGAGGAGGTGTCGTCGGATCCGTTGGTGATATGGCCGTTGGTTTGGTCAGATGACGTGGCATCGTTTCCGAGTTGGACAAAACCCACTCTCAAGTTTGTGCCGCCTCTATTCTCAGGTTAGCCATAAAGGGATGATGAAGGCGGCTCGATAGGTTCATGACTAACATGTCTATGGCCAAGTGACTACAACAGAGGTCAATCCAGGGATTCATTTGTTACATTCCAGGAACAATGCAAAGACTCACCATCCTTGTTTCCGCTTGGCTTCTGGTCGTAGAATAGCTTCAGATATGGGCGTAGGCAAGAACTGGTTCTCAGAATTGGCGGCAAGCTTCTTGAACGTGTTGAGAAAGAGTTGGGATAGTCGGTTAATCTTGTCAATGTCGACAGAGAAAGGCTCCAAGAACTCTTCGATCGATAGAGGAGAGGCCATAGCTGGAATAATATCGTGATCAGTTCCGCTAATGTTTTTATTGAAGTTGTGTAGGTAGTGTAGGTAGTGTCAGGGTATCATCCTAGATAGTTGATATATCTCGCGTTAGGCAGACGTAGGTCGGAGATGTCAGGCGAAGGGGAACCATCAACTTTGTGTGCACAAGTAGAGAGAAGGTCGTCGTAGAGGTTCTTATAGAAAGAGATGGTGCGTGAGTAGGTAGGTAGCGAAAGGAGCGTTGTTGGTTGATGAGCAGCGAATCTAAGATTGAATTAGAATAGGTAGGTACGTAGGTACGAATCACAGTCGTGAGCTTCCTTCCATCAGTCGGTGTCTGTAGACGCTAGCGCAGAGAAGCTGCACTCTGATACAATGACGTGGATGTATGTATCTCACCTTGGCTTGAGGCTGAGGTTGAGGCTGAGAGATTATTGTTAGAGATTAACCCTCATTATATGTCTCTGTCATATCATTATGCTGCTGCATCCATTCTCATCCCATCCGTGCATCAAACAAGCAATCTATTGGTAATTTTACCACGCGATTCTTTGCGGGGTCAGCACCTATTCATCAGCCTCCTAGTCAATGACTGCCCCGCTGAACCCCTGAAACGCTTTACTTACAGCACACTTCTCTCTTCCAAAGATGGATGGAAGCTGACGGGACTTGATGCACGCCGAAAAGAGATAATAGGTGCCTGTAAGCCTAAGCTTTGCATCAGAGTTATCAACACATCACACTGCTGCCTCAACCTTCTGAACAAGTGTCCTTGCTTCATAAATCAACAATACATACAGGGCACCTATTTATTGGCTGTCAAGATGCCTCGCCTCACCAAAGCTTGTCTCCCAAAATAGCCCTAACCAAGTTTGGTTAAATACCTAACCCAGCCGCATGTGAATGTCCGTCCACCTCCTCCACCTTCCGCATCATCCCCGGACTCTATTGATCAACAGCATCCATCTAGTATCATGGATGAGAAACATCCCTCCCAGCGAGCCATGCCGCCGCCTAGCTCCCTCCGCCGCAGTAGACCTACCCTCACTGTAGTCTTCATCATCGCCGTCGTCTTTACCTTTTGGATATGGCAACCCTTCGACCCTCAGGCTAACGCAGCCATCATCAATCCCCCAAGTGACGGTGTCAAGGCTACCGAAAGACTTGTGCCTCTCGAGGCGCACATAATGAGCAAATGCCCTGACGCCAAGGTAAGCGCTTCAGTCTTATCTAGTTCGGCAACAACAGCTCACTATTTCTAGGAGGGTCTGGAACTATTGGTACTTCCCGTCATGGAGCGTGTCCATGACAAGGTCAACTTCACTCTGTCCTACATCGGCCGGTACGTTCACACCCATTCCACCTAACAGACACAACTAACCTTCCCCCAAGACCAACTGCAAACGACGGCGTTGACTGTATGCACGGCCCTTCAGAATGCATGGGCAACATCATTGAACTCTGCGCGCGCGAACTCTACCCCGATCCCAAGATCAGTCTCGGCTTCATCATGTGTCTAAGCCGCGACTATCACGACATCCCCGAACGATCCCTCATCGAAGACTGCGCCCTCGAGTTCGCTATTGATTTCCAGCAACTTAACGACTGCGCTGTTAAGGAAGATGGCGCCTTTGGCTTGAGCCTCTTGCGCGACAGCATCAAGCGAACCGCAGATGTATGGCGAACCAGTTCGGATAACATACACGCATGCTGACACGTGACAATAGGCCGGTGTGAAAAAGAGCCTGACTCTTCGTCTCGATGACAAAATCTACTGCATTCGCGACAGTGGCAAATGGATCGACTGTCCTAACGGTGCCAACGTCAACGACCTAATCATTGCGATCGAGAAGCTGCGCCGCTAGTCTTGAGTGGTTCAAAGATCTCAGTCCACAGTTCACTCGCCTCACCAAGTGTATAGCTCATCGCAATGCCGTCCATCCCTGCCTCCTCGTCTCCCGCCATTGCGCCTAGCGTTTCCATAATGCTCTCGAGCCCGACCGCCTTACCCGTTGCCTGCGTCCCCCCTGCTTCGAGTTGAACATGAACGATATGGATATGGAAGTGGTAGTATGTTGGCTGGTAGTGCACGTAGAGTTTCAGTTGGTCCGGTTCGATGGATGGGTACGTCTCGACGGTGGCGTCGATGAGTCGTGCCTTCATGTGCTGCAGCCAGGGAATATGCTTCTTGCGGAGGTCCCTCAGCGACCAGATATCCCGTCGCTCAACAAGCGCCAGCAGATGCAACGCGTCGAGTGTTTTGCGATCCCAGTTGAGGTCCGGTAGCATGAGGAAGCCCTCATCGCCGGCTTCGCCCAGCTTCGTTCTGTAGATGACATCCTCCACCTCCTTGCGCCCTTCGATAATGTTGAATACCCAATTAAGTCGTCCTTGTTCCCTTTTGCTGAGCATATACGGTCGAATGTGGTCCCTGTAAATCGCTGGCGTTTCTGTCACGAACCGCACGCCCTGCTTGCTGTACTTTTTGACATGTGTTTCGGTGCATGGGTAGATAAGGTTGATTTTGAGGTCGGCGAAGAAGTCGTTGTCGTCAGGCTTGCTTGTTTCAGCACCGCTTCGACCCATGAACCAGTGATAGATGTCGTTGGCGCCCAGGTTCTGCAGTCGTGTGAGCTGGTTGGGCACATCGGCGAGGTAGGTCTGTGAAGTGGGAAAGGGTGCTCGTTCGAGGACCAGTAGAGCTGGTTGGTCATCGATAGACCCGTAGAGAGAGATGCGACGGCCTGCTTGATCTGGGGAGCTTCTCCATCAGCTCATTGACCGAGGGTTAAGTGAAGAGAGCAGAGCTGTTCTACCTTGATTAAGGACACGATCGAGCTTGAATTTGGGCACCAGAGCCTCTGCATTCGCTTTCACGTCAGCCATTTTTTATTTCAGAGGACTCTGATTCTGTATGTCAATAACTTGGCGGAGTGTACGGGCCTAGACGCCCTAGGGTCAGGCAGGGTCAGAATAATCGTGGTTGAGTTAAATGCTGTTGGCAAAATAGAGCGGGGGCTGCGGGGTTAAAGATGCATACAAACCATGCCAGACATTTGTTCTCTCAACACCAAAATAAAGACGGTATCTAGATTGGTCATAATTGGCAGAACGAAAGAAAGCCAAGTTACAACTCAATAACACTATATATATAGTAGTTGCCCTAGCTAAGCAAGAATGTCTACATGACTGTTGAAGTGGTCACCAGGCGTCTCGTGAACTTCAGCATCCTCAAGCCCAGCAGGCTCAACAGACCTACAAGTCATCAACAACGGACTACGGCATACCAGTAAGAGCTGCCCCAATGTGACCGATTCCTTTCAAACCTTCGCACAACAAAATCTACTGCAACATAGCTAACCAAAGGGTTCAATTCCGGTGGCCCAGGCTTGAGGTAGCCTCCTGCAACACCACATTGATGATGTCGTGGCTGGTTCCTACCCAGTAGTTGAGGTCAAGATCACCAGGAACCGACAAGCAAATCGGCAAATGGAATGGTTATCAGAAGCACTGGGAGTGAGCAGAGTCAACTAAAAGAAATAGACAGTATGAGCTTAGTGGCCCCTATTCACTGTCATGATATGGCCAGGAGGGAAGCGCTCTGGACAGCAGACCAGCATCTTCTCCTTGGAGTTGGGATACAGACTCTTGCTCCTCTGCAGCACATATGTCTTCGTTGAGCCTGAAGTTTGGACCAGAATCAGGCTCTCCAAATTATCATCTGAATTTCTTGCCCTGCTTGACGATTTCAACACCGTGGCTGAGAGTATTGCAGCCCTGGCAGCAAGCGCTCAGTTGCGGTACTTCCTTTTGGACTGAGCTATTATACACTGCAGTGACCTGTCTGAACTGCAATCTCAACATCCTCGAAACACTTCACAGACACGGTAGAAAAGTATATTGTGAGCAAATGAGAAAGGCGTCAGCGATAGTTGAAAGCTTCTTGAAAGTGAAGTTGCTTGTTGGATTCGCATGGTAAACTTGGGCCAAATGGTAGAAAGGAGAGAGGCTGGGGTTGAGGAGAGCAAGAGGCGGGCCTTTATCTGTTAGGCGACTGCTGGCTCTCTGGGTAAGATGGCAAGGGGTACCTGAGGGCAATGTGGAGACTGAAGAAGGTACTTGGGTGGGGGGAAATAGGTACGGAGAGCCTTAACCCATAAAGTGCAACTTGTCTCTTAGACAGAGGGGTATCCTTCGGGTTACTATCCTGTTTCTT
>JABFFJ010000353.1:0-54722 GCA_013623715.1 Fusarium verrucosum
GAGGTACTAGGTAGGAATTACCTTCCCTAAAAGGATCTATATATATATATAGCTGCACTATAAACTAGCTAAAATGGAACTATCCCTCTTCTATTATCTTAATCTCCCTCCTTGCTATCTCGCAGAGATGACAATCTCATTGAACCATAAATACTCTACCACGTGGCCCTAAAGCTACATCATATTATCGAAGAAGATTTGAAACATTAGATTAACTTAAGAAGATGCTGGAATGAGCTTCAAGTCCAGGCCATACTTTCTGTGCGGGGTTGGGACACAGCTGAACTTCAAGGACGCCACGAACACCCGAAATGCCGTTAAGTAGCACCATTGTGTAACCCTGAGCTTGCATCTGTGATTGGACTTTGCTAATTGTCACAGGCAACCCCAACCTTTGTGACGAAATTCCTGCAGTCAGCACAGAAAGGCAGTCAAGCAAGGAATGTGACAAGCCAAGCTGAAAAGATATGTCGTGATTCAACAGCTTTCACATAGCTTCGATGTCATTCATGGCATCAGTAGAATAATCTTGTCTTGAGAAGTTGATTTTGTCTTTCGCGAGAGTTCATTGCCAAAAACGGTGATGAGTTGGGTGGTCTTGTCTATAAGAAGGCCAGTGATGCCAACTATAGAACTCCAACTGCACATCAATCAGTCAACTTCAATAACACATTATAACCACTTCCTCAAAGTTTTCAATCATCATATCTCCCTTTCCAAACATGCCTTCTGATCCCCAAGGACCCCTTACTCATCTTCAGCTTGTCCCAGCTGAAAGCATCTCTGCCCATTACGATAACGAAGCTGGCATCCTGCTTCTCAAGGCCGCTGGCAAGCATGTGGACTTTACCAGAGACATTGCTTTCCATCGCCTGCCCTTTGCCGGTGGACTTCTCTTTGCGCTCCAGGGCTTTGTAGGCCCTGTCATCCAAGGAGAATCGCCCTATGAGATCACAAATGGTATCAACATTGAGCTTCCCAGCATCACTGATCCATCTAACACTGTGGTTATCAACACTGAAAATAAGAAAGGATGGGTTGTCCCTATTCAGTACAACAAGGCGCCTCCTCAGCAAGAGAAGACCACCAATGGAAAGACACAGTCTGATGTTCCAGAGGTCAAGGAGGTCTCTGGTGATGAAAATATCCGTGTTCCCGTTGATATGCCTTTCAACATTTATCAGAAGGACTCTTTCACGGGCCAGGGTGGTTCTATTAACGTTGACTTTGATAAGAGCCACGTCTGTCTGACCAACGCCAGTATCACCGATGGCAAGATTGAATGGACATTCAATGCTATCCAGACAGGCAAAACCCAGGTTATCGTGTACGTGGGTCAGGAGAACCCCCCATTCGTGTATCGCGTTGTCCACGATGTGGAGGCTTACGTCTTTGATGAATCTGTCAAGCCCAAGGCCAGAGTGTCTTTCTCCGTGAACTCGGCCAACTCGGCCAATGGTTCTACAGCCGCCTCTGTGAGCAATGGTCTTCAGCAAGGTGCTGGGAAGATTGGCCTGCCTCTGTCATGGGATGGGTTCGTCAACATCGGCATCAACGTCATCAAGGAGAAGTGCCCTGATGCTGAGTTGCTTGAGGTCGACGCCACGCCCTTGACACGCAAGGCTGTTTACAATGAATGGGGCCTTGTCAACAACCGGATCGTCTGTAGCCTCAGCGGTAATAGGACTGCCATCATTCAATCCATTGGATGGGGAGAGTTTGGTCCGGTCGAAATTATTAACGAGCCATGGTTGGGCGATATGGTCATTAACTGGCCCGTTCCTTTGGATATTCGCGATGCCTTTTCTATCCTTCGAAAGGGAGGCTACAAGCAGGGAGTCCAGGCAGTTACTCTTCGTCAGCCTGTCTATCCCGGAGATGATCAGCCTTTCTACATCTTTAGCATTGATCACCAGTTCATTGCTGTTGGTGTTAACGACAAGAGAATCCATGAGTTTGGTGTCCAGGAGCACAAGATTGAGAAGGCTTAGTTCTGACACGGACTGTATTTATTTCTACTTTAGTGAAACAATTTAACTACTATTTATTTCTCAGGATATAAATACTCTAATTATCAGTATTAATGTTATTTGCTCTGATAAGCCGAACCAATTAGGTTGACGAGGATTCAATGAACTCAGGTGACACAGATAAGCTATCAGTCGCCTAAACCTTCTAAACTCAGACTAGCGTCCTTTTGTAGGCTTATCTCGAGACTCTCTATTCGCCTCCCCCGCGTGCATCAACAACAAATGACATAACCCCAAAGCAGCATGTTTTGCATTGCTCTGCTTTGTTTTGTCTCAGACAAGCCCTGTTATGCCACCTCAGCGTCGATCATGGGTAGGTTGTGCGAGGTGCAAGCGTTTCAAAAAGAAATGCAGTGAGGAGAGACCCGCCTGTCAGAGATGTCAGACTGCCGGTGTAAAGTGTGAGTATGGGGTGAAGCTTCGTTGGGGAGGGAGGCCTTTCAATCGTTCGTCTTTTGGGGATTGTTTGATGCAGAATGAGGGCAGTGTTCAAAGACTAGGTATGTCTGTCTTTATTCTTTTTCCGTATGCATACTGACTGTATTGTCTCAGATTTAAACAAGAAAAACTTCATATATGTTTCCCTTTCTACTTCTAGTCCTAATCCAGGCCCATCTCAACTTGAATCACCTCCTCCAGACCAGAATCTCAATGAACCAGAGCCAGAATGGATACCGACTTCATCATCAGAAACCTCCGAATCTTCTCAGCTTATTATCAGTCAACGACAAGCATCAATACCTCCTCTAACCCCCTCCGTCGAGTTCTTTGGCCATCTATCTCCCCTGCACAGATCCGGTCTTCAGTACTTCACCGAAAGAACCGTCAGAGCTCTCGCACCACATCCCCTAATATTCGATGAATTATGCGAACTCATCCTTCCAATGGCCGTCTTCAACGAACCCTTACTCCAGGGCATCGTTGCACTCGCAGCTACTCACCGACTAGCAACATGCAAAACGAGCGAAGAGCAGGCCGCCCAGGGCCTTGTCGTCGCCGGCTTCCAAGCTCTGAGTTCCAGATCTCTTTGTCAAAAGCTTTCCGAGTGTGCCGAAGATCATCAGCTCATTCCTCTTCTCGCCGCTGCGAGAGCGCTCTTTGTATGCGAGGTTTTTGCCAGTGAACCTAGCGCAGATCGATGGAGTGTGCACTTCCGAGGCGCTCGAGGACTCATCTCTCGGATTCAAGACAAGGGGCTTTCACAGAACCCTTCGGATGAATTACGATTCTTATTACGATGGTTTGACATGACGGAATCTCTTGTTTGTCACTCCGTCAGCGACCTTGCCCCGCAACAGTCGGCTATTCCCTCACCAACAACGCTCCCATCGGAATCCGATGACGAGCCTGTATATATCGACATGTACCTCGCGCGCACAAAAGACCTTCTCGGAGTATTCAAAGAGATTGCGCGATTATATCAAATCAACAATGACGGGACAGCATCCGAGGCCTCATCACAAGGCGGACAAGACGAAGCCCAGGTCTGGTGGCTTCTCAGCTATCTTCAAAGCATTATCGACCGCGATGAAGCAAATCCCCCTCCGGTTATGTCAATACGCGGTCGAGTTCTATCCGTTGCCGAAGTCCATGAATACAGACTATCGAATCAGATCTGGCAGCTCACAGGCCTTCTCCTCATCCACCGACGCCTCCTTCATGAACCAAGATCGTCCAACCTGGTTCAGGACCTTGTTCATCGTATCCTCGAATATGCAGAGCGTATGGGACTTCGAGATGGCCTCACTCCGGTAACTCTACTCACCCCTCCTCTTTTCTTTGCAGGATGTGATGCACTTGATGAAGATAGACCGAGGATCAAGACATCGTTGCAGGGTGTGTCCACTGCTCTTGGACTTTTGAATACCCAGAAAGCGTTGGAAATCTTGGAAGAATATTGGCGAGCGGATCCAGGTGTCGATGATGACTTGGCTGATAGGTCATGGCCCAAGATCAGTCAGTTTCTGCCATACTGAGAAATCACTTTGTATCATTATGATGTATCTAACGAGAAGTATTTGATGATATCGGGAACTGGGTAACATTTTATTGTAGCGGCTTGCTTGTCGCAGCTGCTTTGATGTTTTTGGTTCATGTATCTCACTTAACAAGCATGCATGTAGACCACAAGAAATCTTGATAATTTGAAACTATATAACAAGCCTCACAAACATAGATTGAACTTGACTCCATGACCCTAACTCCAAGATAAAGAAAATTGTTCCGTAGGGGAAATCCTCTAAACAGGTATCGCTCGTGGCGAAATACCAAACTCCAGACCAGATCAAGCCTCGTCCATTCCGATCAATGCTTCCGCATGGCAAAGACACTCAGGAAGATACTCCAGCCAAATCCCACACAGACCGCGACCAAAACTCGAGATCGCACAGGCACCCATAGAAAGTTGCAGATGGCGACCAACGGCCAGATGTGCCAACCAGCCTTGATAAGAGTCCAGAGTCGCTTTCTGATAACGTCCATAACGAGGAACGGATGCGACACACGCGCGATGTTTGTGCAGATGAGAAACACGCAGGCGCTGATAGCCAGACCAATTGTTTGGTCCAGAATCAGCTTGGCCAGGACGTTGCGCCAGATAAGGTCGGGGCTGATGTTGAACCAGGTCCTAGTGGTCGGTTTCACATCATCATCCTTCTTCTCCTCAACCTGCTGGACGTCCGTCTGGACCTGAGGCAAGATCTCGTTGGCTCTGATTGCGTGGCCGGTGGGGAACCAGTCCTCGAGAACGAACTGAATGATGTTGCCGACCTGAGAGCCTATGAAGCCATAGACGGCAAATTCCACGACCTGCTGGGTATCAAAGGTCGAGACACCGGGGGTTCTGTAGTGGATGATGAGCTGGGTGACCAGGTTGGCCGAGACCTTGATGGCGGTGGCCTGCAGAGCGAGGCGGAGATTGAGGGCGCGGACCATGTTGCGGGTGAAGGGTGAAATGACCCTGCCTGGCTGGGCTGGGACAGAGGGGTCCGTTACGTGGAAGTCATGAGAGAGCGAGCGAGGGGATAAGAAGTGAATGAAGCGGGTATAGTGCAGCGACAAGGCTGATGGTGGTGGGCGGCCGCGGGATGTTGTCGTAGGTAAGCCCAGAGGTAAGCAAGAGATGATTAGTGACAGCCTGGCCTGGCTTGTGCTGTGCAGTAGATCCCCTGAACCCTGACCAATCAAAACGGCTGTCCCTTTTATGGAGCCTACAACAATCACCTTCAGTGGAGGACAGAGGGGCCCTGAAATTGGGTGACTGGCATTGTTTTCGTTGTCTTTGACGTTACACGACATATTTAAGACAAATAATTCACTAAATACAAGCACAAAATTGCTTGGCATCGACAAACTCCCTGACAACTGCGTGATTGTCTTTCTGTGAGAGGGGATGACCCACCAACAATGAGTTTGTCAATTAATGCAAGCCAAGCGATTGACGAAACACAAAATACGGTGAATGCTATGTTGCCTACAAGAGAAAAAAAGAAGAAAAAACTAGTCTACAGATATACATCCTTGAAGAAATGCTTAGACCGTACCGCACGTACAATGTATTTCCTTGAGCAAATTGCATCTCTCCCGGGTAGGCGAGACAGCAATGGAAGCAAAAAATGTGGATAACAGTGGATTCAAACCACCTAAGTTGGACGAACAGGGAATCGAACCCTGGACCACTCCCAATCGCTTTTCTTCGGAGAGAACATGCTAAGGGAGTATTATACCACTAAACCATTCGCCCGAAGGGATGATTGACGTTTAACAAAATAGCCTCTATGTAGAATCCCTGTTGCAAAATGTCACAGCTGAGAGCCTGAATCACTGTCTCTGGCTGTCAAACAGGGCATGCATACTTTTAAGCAGACTACAAGAGTCTAAAGCGCCTGACTATTTTTACAAGAGTCATAAAAGTCCGGGTTTGCTTCCTTTACTCAATCAGCTGCATCTGCATTCTCTCGTAACTGGACGAACTTGGGCGTTGGGCTATCTGCTAACAGGTGTAAATGCATGTTAACAAAATAATAAATCAATAGAGATGTTTCAAACAAAATGTATATCTGGATGTTTTCACAAAGGTTGAATGTTTGTTTGTTTGCCTGGCAGTGCTAAAGACCCACTTACTGATTCACCTCGTCAACATATTTGTCCTACCTTGGCCAAGCATCTACTTACCTTTGTCAAATTCCCATTTGCCCTTTTTTTCTTCTTTCTTTCTTCATCGTCGCACTCGACCTGCCAGGTCAGGAATGAGCCTGTAAGTTGTCTTCCCATAGCTCTGATATCTTATGCTAAAATCTACAGAACATGCCGGGCTTCCCCTTCTTGATGCTCCCTCGGGAGTTGCAGATCAAGATTGTCAGCCATGCCATACCTCCTCTGACCCTTCCCTGCAGCGCCAAGGAAACACCTGAATGCGCCATCACCTCCGCAAGCGAGAAGAGCTTACTTTCGCTGAGGCTATCCTGCCGCAGCGTATACACAGCTATCAACATTGTTCGGGTTATTGATGCCATCGCTGTTCATCAACCCCAACCCTACGAACCTCTGCAGGACATTTCGAACTCAGGCCCCATCATATCCCCCCCTCTCCAGCGTGTCTTTAGTCTCGCAAAGCAGGATATGTTACGGGTTTGGGACATGAAGCTACCTCTGGCTCAGGACAGCCGAGGCGATGATGTTTGCCTCCCCATCGAGAAACTAGTATCTATCTGGACCATAAGAGCCCACGACCAGATTTCCAGAAGGACCAATTTGGAACTACCCAACAACGGCGAATGGGGAAATGTTCCTTTCAATACAAAGCTCAAACTCGACAGGCTCCCCAACCTCAAGGAGCTCTACATCGTGTCGCATGAAGCCAGCAGTAGCTAGTGGATACCTGACTTCGACCTCGAACCGAGCCGCCGTGAGGGAGAAGTTGACCCGACAACAGATGATATTCGTCCTTATCGAACTACCGGCGAGCGCTGCAAATACAAGAGAGGATTTAATAGCTGTGGACGTCCCATGCGTCGTGAAAATTACGTGCTAGGATTCGGCACGACTGCGTCTCTTACCATTCTCGATAGTGCGGACGCTGAGCGAGCCTACAGAGACTACTATGAGACGATTCGGGCTCTTTGCGACCGTCACAATCCCAGGATACCTTTCGTTCCGTATTACGGCCACCCAAAAATATTTGGTGGCTTCTTTTCAGGCTTCAGATACTTCGAAGCTACTGGAGAGGTGTGGTTCTCGCCGCTTTCATGGCCAGAGGTTCGTGGTGCTCTCTTGGTGCCAGCCGCAGACAAGCCTGAACACGAGTGGGAACTACACGAAGGGCTTCATGCCATGTTCATCACACGCGTCTGGATCATTCGCGAGGGCGAGACTGCGCCTCCTGACGAGCAGCACCACCGCTGGGTGAAGGTCAAGGAATAAGAGAAGGATCCTGATGAGCCGTACTACCGCCATTACAAGCTCAAGAAAGATACTGACTGGATTGAGAAGATTGAGTTAACTTGGAAAGTTGTCTGGTGGAGACTTGAGAACCAGACACAGGGTGAAACACCTTATACTCTACGAGTTTGAAATGTCGAGGAAGCAGAGGGGGCAGTGGTTTTGAAAATGAGATCGAGGTTAAGGAGGAATTCTAGTTGCACGTTTTCTCATGGACGGGAGTTAGCTACTACATAGTTTCGTAGAGAGCATCTTGTGTACTAGACTCAACAAAGGCTTCTGATAAACTATGCAACATAACCAATCCAATAAGTGATAAAAAGAATGAACCTATTCATGAGCCTTACATCTATACAATGACGATTCAGCAAAAAACATACAACAGCGGGTATTCGCTGGTCGTCACCGACCCAACTACTAATCCACCCCTTGCGGGCTTGACTAAGGGAGAGCGGACGGGATCCCGTACTTTACCGCAGGTATGGTCGTATGTGTTTGACGGTGTCGTTGACGAAGCTTAAGTTGATGTGTTGTGTCGTGATGGTGTCGTGATGGTTGGCTGACTGTCGGATAGGGCTTAGCTCAGGCAGTATTTATAGTAACACTATGTAGGCACCAACAAATCACCATGACACAAAGACAGCTGCCACGTAACTTCAGTGCGCGTAAGGATAAACCACTGATATTATTTGGACTCTGTCAAGTGCTTAAACACGAACTATGATGCCTAAATAGCAAATGAAGAACGTTGATAAGAACTAGGCCGGACTTGAAGGAGTGACTGTTGCTGCATTTTTGTATTTGTCGAGCTGCCTGACGCTGCTTTACAGAACCATCCACATTGCCAGAATACCTCCCAGAAGTCCACCAACTGAACCCGGAGTCTTTGTGTTTGAATCGTTGTGTGTTTCGGTAGCAACGGCGCCAGAATTTGTCTCAGAGGCCGTTTCCGAGGCCGTCTCCGAACCTGTCTCTGAAGCTGTCTCAACGGTAGCTTCACCAGTAATTTCGGTAGAACCATTCTCAAGACTTGTCTCCGTTACCGTGTTCTTAGGGCCAACACTTGTAGTGGTTGCTGATACTGTTTCCGCAGTTCCCTGTGGTTGTCCATTCTGAAGATATTTCGAGCTTGCGCTTTTGACTCGGGAGTTGTAGTTTGGCGCTGAAACTGGGATCGTAGCGTAGCAGCTTATGGGCCTGGGTTGACGGGTACTGCCTGTGCAGATAGGCCAGCCCTCGCAGGTACTGAGGTCGAGTTGTCCACCGAGGCAGCAGTAAGGGTTGCCGTCGCCATTGTTACGGAGAACTCCTGGACAATTTTTGTTGTTTCCTCCTGAGATGATGGTGACTTGTCCAGATATTCCTTGGATTAGACAAGCCAAATGAATGGCGGATAGTATGAGTGCTGTCGGTGATAGCATGATGAAAGACGTTGTTGGTCGGGGTTGAGTGGTGCCAAGAAATGCAGTTCAATCCGCGAGGTTTTATAGACTTATAGTTGAGGAACGCGTATGCATTCATATATATGACCCTCCAGATGTCAAAAGTCAACGTCACTCATACGTGTGTACCTGAGCTTGAACACTTGAGGCTTAAGGTTTGAGGCCCCTCGTCAGCATTGGGCTGAGACCCGCATCTATTATTGGTTCATCTCAAACAAAGAACTCGTACTCAGCGTGAATAACGGTTCTAAAATCTCATGATGTAACGCTCTTGGTTCAATCTCAAACCAATATTCCCAAAACATTGGACAAATCGGAAACCAGGAAGAACAGCTGAAACAAGTTGCGGTAGCCGGCAGCCGAGATCTCATAGCCCTAAAGTTCTAGCCATACTTGGCACTTCAAAGTGTAATCCCTGCGACGGATCAAACCTTAAGGATGTCCGATAAAGGAATGACGTAGAAATGTCTCAGAGATCTATCGGAATCAGGGCTCAAACAAAGATTTATGAGGGGTAATCAAGGGTCTTGATGATCCCGAAACTTTGGTTCGTCCGCCCTTGATCTGCAAGTGAATCCTAACTCTTCGGCACTTTCGGAGACGCCGTGGTGATGCTGCATGGCTTCGCTTCGGTGACTGATTTAAATACCGTACCGTGGAATGCCAATTGAGATTTGTCAAATATTTCTCAGCTCAGTTGTTCTAGAACATCGACTTCTTCAGCCACTTGACCGCCAAAACTAGCTACATGCGTAACATGGCCTTCTAGCGTCAGATCGCTTTCCTTACGGGGTATTTCAACACCTTGCCCCCGTCCAACTCCTGGACCCCAGCTCTGTGGTTCCGATTTGAGTGATTTTCTTGGCAATCCTTTGTGTGTGTGTTTTTCGTATTTATTGTTTCATTGTGTTTCATCGAATCAGATCCACATGACGCGGCACGGTAGACGGATCAAACGGTGCGGCACTTGTGTCGAGCGCAAGGTTAAATGCGGTATATCTATGACTTTGTGGTTGGTTGGTGTTTCAAAAGCTGACTGAGCGTGCAGACGAACAACAACCTTATTGCCAACGTTGTAAGAACGCGGGGCTTCCCTGTTCAGGATATCATAGTCAACTAAAGTTCATTGACGAAGGGACTCGTTTCTCTACCGTTGCTTGTCCTTCAAAAGCTGCCTCGAAGCCTGCACCAACGCAATGTAGCCGCCTCGCTGCCAGTAGAGCACTAACAAAGGGTTCAAAGGCCCCAAAACCTCAAATATTAAGCCTCGTGCCACAGAGAGGATCTTTTTATTTCCCGTATACCTTGTCAAAGCTATCCCCGACATCATCATCCTTCAATGCATCGGCAGCAACAGGAATCCTCCCAGAGCTACTTACAGGTTACCAATCGGCATTACACCAATCATGCGTGCAAGCATTGGCGGCCATGTATTTTGGAAGAACCAACCGTGATAGAAATGCGTGCGAGCAAGGGCTGCGACTCTATTCCCATGCACTGACGCAACTTCAAACGGATATCGGCAATGCAAATACGGATATTGGTACCCTGATGAGCGTCATGTGTCTCTGCGTCTATGAGAGCGTGGTATTTTCGCAACCGACTGCATGGCTTATGCATTATGACGGACTTGGGAGATTGGTAAGCATTCCATCTCGACTATGACCTGAGAATCCATTGCTTACTGTTTCTAGATGCAATCCCGAGGACCAAAACCATGGACAACGCCAGCAGAGAGACAGATCCTGCAAGTTGCGCGATACTTTATTGTGAGTTCACCAACTCAGTGGAATATGCAAGGAACATAGACTGAACTGCTACAGATTCTTTCTGCTGGACATCAGCGTCGCCGCTGTTTTCTCGACCAGCCGCAATGGGAGAGCACCCGATGCATGCCAGAAGGTGCAACACCTGACAAGATCGACATTCTTTACGACATATTTGCTCAATCACCCGGCATTATCGCAGACTACGATCTGATACGGCAACCCGACTGTACGGATCCCTTGGCACTGGAAGCTTTGCGATACAGAACACAGTCACTCATTGACCGGTTACACGTCTGGTTGAGGGATATGCCGTGGATATGTTCTGGAGATCCGGCCTCAAGAGAGAGCAGCAAGATTCCTCTCCCCAATGACCCCATGGACTGTGTTGCTCTCGCAGTTAGTTACGCCTTGCTTTTATGTCTTGTCCAGCCATGCGAATATTTAGGAGTTGCTCCTATTCCAGGCACTGAAGGTGACACATGGGATTCAGCATCTACCACCAGAACGTTATCTTTGGAAATCGGCCGCTTCGCAGATTGGGCACTTCGCGGCCAAGGTACAGCCGATTTTGCTCTCTTGCTGGTATATCCGCTTCAGATAGCGTGGTACTGCCTCCAAACTAACGAAGAGGATCTTGCTGATCTGAGGGGAATCATGAACTCGGTTGTTGCGGATTCGCATGGGTTTGAGGTGGGACGGATACGAAATTGGGAAGAGATAAATCGCAACCCACGGAGATATGGCTTTTTGTACTAAAAATGGTCCTCTTAAAAGGAGGGAAATAAGAAACTATTTTAATATATAACTATAAGTTTTATATATTTTTATATTTTTATAATAGCTATTATTAACTTCTTTTTCTTAATTATATGTATTTAAAAGAAGTAAGATTTTTATACTGAAATTTAATTTCCCCGCTTCTTCTTCAGATTATCCCCGCTCTTTAATTTATGGCTCGTACCTTTCGAACTAATATTAACTAGGTATAACACCGTGCGATGTCGTACTCGCAAGATAACCGATCAGAAACTCAACAGGCCCCCTTCTATGCGAACAATCTTAGGAGTCGATATGCTTCTGCGTCGTCTCTCGAGCATGGTGACTACACTATCGCCTGGATTTGCGCCCTTCCTCTGGAACTAGCTACATCGCGGACCATGCTCGACGACGAACACCGTCCTCTGCCTGTTTTCAGTGGCGACGATAACACATATGTGCTGGGGCGTATCGATCGACACAATGTAGTTATGGCATGCTTGCCGGGGGAATACGGGACCAACAACGCCGCAATTGTCGCAACCAACTTGAAGCGAACATTCCCAAACATCCGCGCTGCGTTGTTGGTAGGTGTTGGCGGCGGGTCACCTCACTCAGCTGACCTACGTCTTGGTGACATTGTTGTGGGTATACGAGTAATGCAATATGATATGGGGAAAGTGATCGCAGATGGACAGTTTCAAGAAACCGCCCACCATAGGCTTCCTGCACAAGTATTGCTCTCTGCAGTCTCTAACTTGAGATCTCAACACGGAGCTCAGAATACTAGCTCTCGAGTTACAAGCCTACTGCAAGATAGGATATCAATCTACCCTCGTCCCACACAGCCTGATCGCCTTTTCCAGCCCAGCTACCAACATCCTGGTGCAGCACTCACATGTGATGACTGCGACCAGAAGAAGCAGGTACCACGACGCACACGCGCCTTGGACGAGCCCAGGATACATTACGGAATCGTCGCCTCTGGCAATCGAGTAATGAAGAATGCCGAGGCTCGGGACCGTATCGCCTACTCACTTTCAGCGCTTTGCTTTGAGATGGAGGCCGCGGGTATGATGGACAATCTGAAGTGTCTCCCGATCCGGGGAATTTGTGACTATTCCGATTCTCACAAGAACAAGGATTGGCAACCTTATGCTGCTGCGGCCGCGGCCGCGTATGCCAAGGAACTTCTGGAGGTGCTCCCAACTGTTGTTGGGGAGATTGGCTATATTCGTGAACAGTTGGCTGAAGCAGACAGAGATCACTTCCTCAAGAACAAACATAAATACGGCTATCACGTCGGCGCTGAATTTGACCCAGACGTCCGAGAAATGCTACGGCAGCGGCGACCAAAATTACTTGAATCTCTAAGGTTCATGCAAATGGATGACCGCAAAACCATGATTGGAGAGGCGCACTCAAAGACATGTCGCTGGTTTCTGAAGCACTCGGTATTCTCTAATTGGCTCAATCACGAAATTAAGTCAGATACTCCCGGCTTTTTGTGGATGCGAGGAAAGGCTGGCGCCGGAAAGTCGACCATCATGAAGTTTCTCTACCTACAAGTCAGGAATTACTGCCTCCCTTCCACAGCAGTTGCTTCCTTCTTCTTTAATGCGCGAGGTGGCTACTTGGAAAGGTCAATATTGGGCATGTATCGATCCCTATTGATGCAACTTCTCCACAGCTTTCCAGATCTCCAGTCAGTTCTGGATGATATGGATATTATTCCTCTCAGACAGGAAGAATGTCCTCATCTGAATGCTCTGAAAGAGCTTCTCAAAAACGCCGTCTTGAAGCTGAACCATCGCTCCTTCATCTGCTTCATTGATGCTCTTGATGAGTGTGATGAACAGGAAATCCGTGATATGGTCCAGTTCTTCGAGGAAATACTGGAAAACGATGACGAAGATACTATGGACCAGAGCACCATTACCCAGAAAACTCAATTTCGGGTCTGTTTTTCGAGCCGGCCTTACCCATATATCGACGTTCGGCAGGGGACACTGCTCACACTCGAGGACGAATCAGGTCATCAAGAAGACTTAGCGCAGTATGTCAAGAGCCGTCTCAAAATTGATCCTCGGAAACGATCAATGTCGAAAGACATCACGACTCAGATTTTGCATAAATCTGCGGGGATCTTTATGTGGGTTGTTCTGGTTGTGCAAATCTTGAACAAAGAGAGCTGTGATGGCGGCCTCGCGATCAAGAAAAAGCTTGGAGAGATTCCTAGCAAGTTGACTGACCTCTTCAAAAGCATATTGACCCGTGATAAAGATAGCCCAGAGCGATTACTGCTTTGCATCCTGTGGATTCTCTGCGCGAAGCGACCTCTCACTCCGAACGAACTTTGTCATGCTTTGTGGGCAGGTTTAGTAGAGCAAGGTCTTGTCGATCCAGATCTTCCAGAGATGGACAGCCATTCCAGTATCAAGTTGATTACATCCGCCTCGAAAGGCCTGGTGGAAATCACAAACTCTAGTCCTCCAACGGTTCAGTTCATTCACGAATCAGTAAGAGATTTTTTGTTAAAGGAGAGAGGTTTGCAGGATTTGTGGCCTGACCT
The DNA here is from genome assembly GCA_013623715.1 of Fusarium verrucosum. Lineage (NCBI taxonomy): Eukaryota > Fungi > Ascomycota > Sordariomycetes > Hypocreales > Nectriaceae > Fusarium > Fusarium verrucosum. The sequence goes on from JABFFJ010000353.1 coordinate 14,009, forward strand.
CGGATTTGAGTGGGAGGGTCCCTGCCATGATAGGCTTCGAAGATGCTGCATGGAATACTTGAGCCGCACCACATCGCAGGTTGATAGTGGCATATGCAGGCAGAGAGAATTCAGATTGGGCATGTCGGTATCAACTTGCCCTTTATTGAAGTATGCTATCCACCATGTTCTTGGACACGCCGATGATGCTTCATCCGTGATCCCCCAAGACGAATTTTTGGATTCTTTCTTTACTTCAGATTGGTTCATCATATTTAATCAATTTGGTGACCATTATGGTCCAAATGCGAGCCCTCTCTACGTGCTCGCGAACCGGGGGTTGGGGAACCTCATCCGCACACGTATGAAAAGAGAAGCGGCAACCTACATCGCCGACCAAGATTACGACTATCCGCTTTTTGCAGCCTTAGCCAAAGGCCATGAAAGTGCTGTAGCTGCGCTTTTAGGTCAAGCCTCAATCGTCTGGAACGGTGTCAACATCACATACGGTTTAAATCTCTACAAAGATGCTTGGAAGCCTTGGAGGCACAGAGACCGAACACCTTTATCATGGGCAGCCCAAGAAAATAGATCAAGCATTGCGAGAGCGTTGATTCAAAGCGGAGCATCGATAGAGGAGGAGGATAGGGCACACTACCGACCACTTATGAGAGCACTCGAGCAAGGCCATTCAGCCATGGCCCAGCTCCTCATTGATCAGGGAGCAGACATCAACGCTCAGCATAGCAAGCATGGATGGTCAGCTCTAATATGGGCTGCGCGCCGAGGGGACGAATCAATAGCTCGAGTCCTTGTTGACAAAGGCGCCGACGTTAATGCGAAGGATGTACATGGATGGACAGCATTGATATGGGCCTGTGATGGGGGTAAAAAGGATATCGCACGGCTTCTTATTGAGAGAAGAGCAAATACCAATGCAAGAACTGATTATGGATGGACGGCATTGCGACATGCTTCAGAAGGAAAGCATACAGAAATAGTACTGCTCTTGCAACAGAAGGAAACAAAGAGTACCATATAAAGGGAGTAATAGACCTAATAAGAAGACCAAAAGAAGGGTTAAGAGAAGGGTCAAAAAGAGGATTAAAAGGAAGACTGACCAAAAGCTTGCCTACGCCTATGATGACAGCACTGTTACTGGCGACAAGCTTTGGGCAGTGATTGTCCTAGCTACAGCAGCAATCCTTATCTAAGCGTCATTGCCAAACAATAAGATAAGATAATTTACCGGCCGATTGGTTACGATACGAGCAAGCTTCCAAGCACGCGGCTCTGGTTATTTTTCGTAAAATTGTCGACGTATGTGGCTGTACTTGCACATCTGAAAGATTGGTTCCAACATTCTACTCAGTGGCTGTACCTGCACATGTTTTAAACTTGGAATACCGCTTGCCACCAAACGTTCCATTGCGTGAGTGGCTATGCAGCAGCAACAGCAAAATTAGAATGCTCAGCCCAGAATCCAACACGTTAGAGACGTTGTAGAAAGGATCAACCCAGCAGGGGCATCTAGTCCTAGGCCTAGCCCCCAACTAGGAAGACTGCGCCGAGCACAGAGCTCCGCCAACACTGTAATCAGCGTGTTTGAGTGGTTCAAGATCCACAAGTCCTCCAAGGCTGATATGCAGCCTTGCTTACTCTCATCCTTTGGAAATCGCGCTTATCCCTGAAACAGTTGGATGTAGCGCTCTCGGTCAGCATTTCCCCCTGCCTAATTTTAATTCTCGTTCACCTGGTACGAATATAATAACATAATCCAGCCCCCTCTTGTCAGCCCACGCGCGTGGACCCTCCTTGGCATAAACTAATCATCAGAGGAAAATGTCTGAAAAGAGACCGATTAAACGAATTGTAGTGCTGATTGATGGCTGTGAGGCACGAGAGAGTAAGAGTGAGTATTTGGTCGTATTGGTGCGGAGGATTTGTTGCTAATTTTCATCAGAGGAGACAAACCCTTCTTCCATTTTGAGGTTCAAGGAGTTGGTTCGCGATGGACTTGTTGTGTCCAATGGGGTTTCTGTTGTCCAGATTCCAAGATACTATGTTGCCACAACAAGTGTCGCCAAGTTGAGCGATCGCTTCAGGTCAAAGAGTTCGACAACTGATGAGTCGGCTGCTCTCATCAAGAACATCGTCAAGGATGTTTGCCTAACACTCGAGAAACAAGAAGATGAGCTATGGTTGTTTGGCTCTGGGCACGGCGCTTTCGTTGCCCGCGCTGTCGCTGGAATGGTGCATAGAATGGGCATTCCAAGAACGCAGGCCTTTGACGGCTTGTATGACGCTGCTGTGAGCCTTATCAAGGCCCAACTTGAGGATGACTTCAGGCGAGGCCCTCAGCTGGTACAGAAGATCAAGAGCGAAGCTGCGGACCCTCCTCGGATACCTTTCGTTGGACTGTTCGACACCGTCATTCACAACTCAAAGACAACCTACGACATATCGTTTAATCCGTCTATCGAAACTGTTCGTCACGCGCTGGCAATCAACGAGAACCACTTCAACAAGATACCCGAGATCTTCGACATTCCAGATGATGCCGACATGACACATCGATCACTCGTACAAGCATGGTTCTTGGGCACTCACGAAGACGTGATTGGTGGTACAGTCCACGATGGCCTTTCACTCTACCCGCTGCAATGGATGGTTCTGGAGAGTATCTACTCTGGTCTCAGCGTTAATGACATGAGAGATGCAAGGATTGTTGACAATCCTATGGCGCTGATCTTTCCTCAGTACGCTGGAAGTGTTCCGCCGCTGGATGGATCTGAAGAGATTGAATGGCGAATTCGATACACCAACGGCCTCCGAACCAGCATGTTTGATCTTCAGAGTACACATGCAAAGAAATCAGCAACTGGTGTCGAGATTCACTCTATCAAACTTGACGCGGATTGTTACAAGCAGTTGGCAAATCGAAAAATATTCTATTCCGATGGAGCGTTGAAGGGATGGTGTGACGTTGGTAGGTGCAATCTCATTGCAAAACCGGACACTGCTAACAATTTCTAGGACCATTTGGAAATATGATCCATCCTTCTCTATTCTGTGTTCTAGACAGATACCCTCGCTACAACGATCTGAAGAACTTCAAAATTCTGAAGAAGCCAATCTCCGAATTCCAGGACTCAAACCTCGTTGCCGAAATAGATGGGCTGGCTCCATGGCTAAGGGACATGCAGCTCCAAGCAAGCGGAGTCAAGGCCTTCCGAATTCTCGTATGCGGCAAGACAGGCGTTGGAAAGTCTACACTGATTAACAAGGTGTTTGGTGTTGAGATGACCGATGAGTCGCTTTCGTATGAGCAGGGTGTTCATGATATCAATGTTGCTTTTGAATCTCCAAAGCATCCGGGACTCTTGATTCATGATTCTAGAGGTTGGCAGGCTGGTAGTGATACTGAGCTGGAGTTGATTGCAAAGTTCCTTCGGCATAGAGCGTTTCAAGAAGATCCAGCCGAGGCTCTTCACGTTATCTGGTAAGTTGACAGGCTTATCCGGTGATTCTAGCTAATATGGTCCAGGTTTTGTGTCGATGCTGATGTTGCCCGTATCGAAGAAGCCGACAAGCGAACCTTTGCCACCATTGCTCAATACTCCCACCAAGTTCCTGTTTTCGTCGTCGGAACAAAGAAGGATAAGCTCACAGGCTATCGAAAAATGCAGTATCTAGAAGAACTCATGGAGACGACAAATGATTATCAAGAAGCCAAGCGTCTCGCAGAGCAAAAAGCCAACGCCGTTGCTGAAGAGCAGTTCGCCCAACTGAGAACCCAGCTTGGGCAGATTGAGCACTACAAAGCAGACGGATTCTGCTGCCTGTCAAAAAGTGAGTTCGTTCTTGTCACCGTTTGAGAACTATCTGCTAACTTTGATAGATGACGATGCCGGGATAAAAGACCTCCTCTCACAAACCCTCGACCTCATCGTCGACGAACGCGTACGTCTCTTCTGTGTAGCCGCCCAGGTCGTTGATGTTGAACAGAAGATCAACTCAGCGATAACAGAGTGCATGAGACTCGGCACACACGCAATCCGCACCGCCGCCGTTCCCCTGCCATGTACCGGCATTGTAGGAACGCCCACCGTCTCGCGCCTCATCTGCGAACACGTCCTGCAGTGCTTCGGCTTCCCCAAGGCCGCGCCCGTGGAGATCGAGAAGATCATGTCCGAGATCGTCATGGGCCATCTGAAGCAGTACCTCAAGGTCTCGCTTTCCCAGTTTGCGGCCGTCAGTGCTGTTGCGGTGGGTGTCTCGATACCAACGGCGGGTATTGGTGCTATTCTTGGTACCGCTGGGTGTCTTATGGCACTGCCCCCGACAGCGAGAATGCTGCTCAAGTGCTCGTGCGACATGATTCTTATTCTTGAGAGGTCGTTTCGATATGATGGAAAGTATGTGTCTATCAAGCAGATCGAAGACGCAGCCAAGTACTACGCAAAAACGACAATATCCACGTTCAACGGAAAGGAGAAACGGCGGCAGCAGCAGGTGCATGATGAGATTGACCAGCTTATTCCTCTCAAGAAGTTCAACATTGGCTTCAGGTTCAACAAACTGCGATCAGGCGTGGAAGAAATCATCTACGACAACCGATTCGGTAACGTTCCCGGCCACGCGTCTCTGCGAAGTCCTTCAACCGTTGGGGTCGATTTAACACCAGGCGCACCTGTCGAGATGGATGCAGCGCCCCCTATGATTTCAGAACTGCCAGGCGATTCATTCCATCAAACGAGACCACCGCAGCCCGTCAACAAGCCTTATACGACACAACCTGTTCTCGAGCTGGACTCTAATGAAATCACCATGGATGAGAATCGTGTTTCGATGTACTCGAATTCTCAGACTGGGCCTCCGCTGGCGAATAAGTTTGCCGACCTTCATGTGCAGCCGCCCGAGCTTCAGGGCAATTACCCTGGAAATATGAGACATAATCAGTTGGAAGTTCCCCAGCCTGCAGCGAGGAGTAAATCTGATGCTTCTGGTTCTCGGTGGTCGAATAAGCTGTCATCGTGGAAGTTGAGTCGAAAGTCGAAGTCCATGAAACAATGAGTGCGAAGGTTTGATTCGAGTTTTTTTGGGTTTGAGTAATAGATACCACATTGTTAAAATATTTAAGAACTGTCATTTTTGTCGGCATGCTTTGGACTTTATTTTGTGTATTTCTGCGTACATAATGAAGATAATAAAAATAGAATGTCATTGCCTAGCGGACTTTGGTTATTCTGATGCCTTTATGACAGCATTTCTACAACCGCACATATATATCATGTTCGCTGTGATTTATCTAGTTCCATAGAGAAAATAATGTACCGCTGACGATAACTCACAAATGCTGGCCTCCTGGCGTGGCATAAGTACAGATATATCGACAAACCAGGCGGCAGTATCCCCGGCACGACTCAAGAATATCAGTGGGAGAGGTGAATTATTAGAATCATGGGGTTGTCAAATTAAAGCACTTCAGTAGTGATTCTATATTTGCTGCAAACTCCTGGTCAATAAGACGCCCGGTTTCACCAATGGAATCTGCGATCTAAGCCTGATATTGGACCCCAGTTGAGGATCCACTTGATCATCGCGAGGAAAAGTGGAGTTTCGTAAACGTCCCAAAAAGGAAATCGTTTTTACGAACCGTGTAAGACGAGTAAAATGCGATATGATGATACATATTACGGGGAGGAAGAATCTCCCGAGGCCCCGTGCCTTGGATTCTTTTCCTTTTTATTTCTTCCATATATTTCCTGTTTCTTTTCTTGTGCATTTCCACAGCATTTTTCGGGTTTTATTTTCTACCCTCTACGTGATCACTCCTTTGCCATTCTATTCTCTAGCAAGCTTCTCCTGTCTTGAACTTGGTGAAATACCACGCCAGTCAGCTGCTCATTACAGCTGTAAGTGACTCTCTGGAATTTCCTTACCCTATTACTCCCATTATCCTACTAATATGTCTCTGTTATCAGGTCTCCAAGATGGCCGCCGATACCAATCCTCCCAACGACGTCGACTCCAAAGAAGACAAGTCTCCCTCTACAACCAAAGAACCTCAACGACCAACGAGAACCCCAAAGGTTTCCGATTACCTTCGAGTCTTTAGTTACGCAACAAAATGGGATTTCTTCATCTATGCCCTCGCGTCTTTCGCGTCTATTGGTGCGGGGATAACAATGCCTCTGATGAACATCATCTTCGGCCAACTCGTCGACCAGTTCACTGATTACTTCAAAGATACGTCGAGTATATCCAACGATGTCTTTCAGAGAATTTTGAACAGGCAAGCACTCTACATCATGGCCCTCTTCTTGGCCCGTTGGGGACTCAACAGCATCAACAAATACTGCTTCCGCATGATTGGTATTCGTCTCTCATCCGCTGTTCGCCTTCATTACCTCCAATCTCTCTTTTCACAGTCTATACATGTCATCGACTCCATGCCTGTCGGTGCACCTGCCACTGCCATCACCTCGACGTCCAATACCCTTCAAGTTGGCATCTCAGAGCGACTCGGAACCTTCTTAGAGTTCAACGGCACTATCTGGGCCGCGATCATTGTCGCCTTCGTCTGGAGTTGGGACCTCACCTTGGTTACTTCGTCCTTGCTCCTTTACATGGTTGTTGTGCTCTCCATGTCTATGCCAATTCTCGTCAAGGGCCAGACCGCAACTGGCAGCGCAGACGCCCAAGCCACCGCCATTGCAAGTGAGGCGCTTCAAGGAGTCCGTCTGGTCACTGCCTTTGGTGCTCAATCCCGTGTCCTAGCTCGCTATAAGGTATGGGTTGAGAAGGCCATGCATGAGGGCCAAAAGATGGCGCCTTTCATGGGTCTTCATCTGAGTTTGATCGTATGTCCAGCCCATTGTGTGCTATACTAGGCGCTGATAAGTACTAACAACTCTCTAGTTCTTCGGTGTCTTTGGCACATTTGGCCTTGCATTTTGGTACGGCACTCGACGATACATCGCTGGTGCCATCGACAATCCTGGAGTCATCATCATCGTCCTCATGTCCGTCATGTTGATCCTCACATCTTTGGAACGTATCGCCACCCCTCTGATGGCTGTCAGCAAGGCCATGATTGCCGCGTGTGAGTTTTTCACAGTCATCGATGCACCCCTACCAACCTCTGGTTCTCTCAAGCCAGACATCGACTCTTGCGATATTGTTTTCGACAATGTGACCTTTGAGTACCCCAGCCGCCCTGGAGTCCGTGTCTTGGACGGCTTGAGCTTCCGTATTATCTCTGGGCAGAACACTGCGCTTGTTGGACCTTCAGGCTCCGGAAAGAGCACTATCGTCGGCTTGCTTGAGCGATGGTACTCATTGAGGGAGCACCATGTATTGCCTCAGGTGGTTGAAGCCAAGCCAAAAGATAAGACCAAAGAGAGTACCGACAACCAGTCTGAGGAAGAGGAAGATATTGCCATCTCCCCTAAGCTGGCGGGTACGGTGTCAATTGGCGGGTGCAATATTGAAGATATTGATCTCAAATGGTGGCGATCCCAGATCGGTTTGGTACAGCAGGAACCTTTTCTCTTCAATGACACTATCTTCAACAATGTTGCTCATGGTCTCATCGGCTCCGAATGGCAGAACCAGCCGGAAGCCAAGAAACGTGAGCTGGTTAGAGATGCATGCCAGGAAGCTTATGCTGACGAGTTCATCAACCGATTGCCAGATGTATGTACCCCCATCGTGCTCCCAAATATCACCAACTAACATACCTCTTCAGGGCTACGATACACGTGTCGGCGACGGTGGCGCGAAGCTATCCGGCGGGCAGAAGCAACGTCTAGCCATCGCGAGAAGCATCATCAAGAAGCCTAGGATTGTCATCCTTGACGAGGCCACCAGCGCCATCGATGCGAAAAGCGAGAAGATCGTTCAAGCCGCCCTCGATAGGATTACACAGAACCGTACAACCATCACCATCGCCCATCGTCTCTCCACTATCAAGAAGGCTGATAACATCATCGTCTTGCAAAAGGGAAGGGCTGTCGAACAAGGCTCCCACGCAGATCTTATGACCAACCCTTCTGGGATCTACGCCTCCCTTGTGAGAGCGCAGGCTCTTCGAGTTACGGATCAAGCAAACACTAACTCTCTCTCGCCGGATGATGAATCGACCAAGCAGCATGTTGACGCCAACTTGACCGAGAAGGCCATTCTTTTGCCTGCCCAAGAAGACTCTACGGACAAGCCTCGAGGCCTGTTCAAGAGCTTTGGCAGACTACTGTACGAGCAGCGAGCAAAGTGGCCCAACTTCATCGGTATCCTCCTGTCCTCCATGGCAGTCGCAGCTGGAACTCCCATCCAAGCCTGGCTCTTTGCCAAAGCCCTTGGCGTCTTTCTACTTCAGGGTGATGACTTGAGAAGAGAGAGTCAGTTCTGGGGTTTCATGTGGTTTGCCCTCGCCGGAGGCGTCGGCCTTGCCTATCTCTCCGAGGGATGGATCGGTATGCGCGTTCAGTACTACGTTAGCCGAGTGTACAAGTCGCAGTATCTCAACGACATGCTGTACCAGAAACTGGCTTTCTTCGATCAGGAAGACAACTCTCACGGGTCTTTGAGTTCTCGGATCTCGAGCGACGCAAAGCAGCTCGAAGAGCTCCTGGGCATCAATCTTGCACTGATGCTATCCGCCATGTTCAACATCACTGGCTGTGTGATTATTTCTCTCGTCTTTGGTTGGAAGCTTGGCCTGATATCCATGTCGGTCGCCCTACCAGTCATGATAGCCGGTGGATGTTGGAAGTACAAGCATGAAGTCCATTTCGACAAGATGAACGCGGCCGTATTTCAGGAGAGCTCCCAGTTTGCGACGGAAGCTATCGAGGCTATCAGAACCGTCTCTTCCCTCACCATGGAAGACTCCATCAACAGTCGGTACCGTGACCTCTTGGATGAGCATGTCAAAGCAGCGAACCGCAAAGCTCAGTGGACGTCGGCGATATTTGGCTTCGCCGATAGCGTTGGTCTTGGCTGCCAAGCACTGTTGTTTTGGTACGGTGGTAGCCTCTTGGTCAGCGGCGAGTATACCATGGAGGCATTCTTTGTCTGTTTTATGGCAGTGATCCAGGGATCGGAGGCTGGTAGTCAGGGATTTGGTTTGGCACCAAGCGCCGCACAAGTCACGGCATCTGCGAACAGGATCCTTGATGTGCGGAAGTCTGTGCATCCTGATCATTTGACAGAAGGAAAACATGAAGAAGGTATTGCAGATACCGAGGGAGGAGTCAAGATTGAGTTGCGGAATGTCTCTTTCAAGTATCCCACAAGAGACGTTCCTGTCTTTGACAACATGAACCTCACTATCGAGAAGTGCCAATACGCAGCCTTCGTTGGAGCTTCTGGATGCGGCAAGACCACAGTTATCTCGCTTCTCGAGCGCTTCTACGATATTGAGCCTGGAAACGGTAAGATGCTTTGCAATGGTCAAGACATCAGAGATGTCAATGTGTACGACTATCGACAAACTCTGTCCCTTGTATCTCAAGAGCCCGCCATGTTTCGAGGATCCATTCGCGATAACATTCTCTTTGGAGTCGCAAACCCAGAGTCCATCTCCGATGAGAGGATTCACCAAGTTTGTCGCGATGCTTTTATCCACGACTTCATCGTCTCTCTGCCTGAAGGTTACAACACCGATGTCGGTCATAAAGGGGTTTCCATGTCTGGAGGACAAAAACAACGAATTGCCATCGCCCGAGCCCTTATCCGAGACCCCAAGATCCTTCTGCTGGATGAGGCAACTTCAGCCCTTGATTCAGAATCTGAAAAGTTTATTGCTGCGGCAATCGACAAGGCTTGTAGCGGTCGAACTGTGATCTCCGTGGCTCATCGACTCTCGACGATTCAGAATGCAGATGTAATTTTTGTCTTTGATGACGGGAAGGTAATAGAGAAGGGCACACACAGTGAGCTTGTTAATAAGCAGGGCATTTATTGGGAAATGGTGAGTTCCTCTACTGCTGAAGTATGCATAATTTTACTAACAGCTTTTTAGTGTCAGAACCAGGCTTTAGATCAGTGATCTATAGATTTCAATTCTTCACTCTTACTTTTTTTCTTTAGTTTGCTGTTATTACTACCTCTCCTTTCAAGTTAAATATCTATAAAACTTATTCATGTTATTCGCTGAAGATCATAGCGGAAAGTTACTGGTATCTCAAACTTGCGTGCATTGCGGCTCTGGTATTTTGAATCGGTTCAGATACCAAGCCTGAATCATTTCAGCTGACCCCGGATCAATCGATTCTACATCTTTTGATTGCACGCTTTCGATAAGTTCTAGCCATCCGTCTGTATCCAGGTAATCACATCGCCACTCCACTTTGAATGGAGAGTGACAGTCCTTCATTTGTTCCGAAAAGTTTCTCCTGAAATCCGGTTGTCGTATTTGTTCATCGTCGAGAGACTGTAGGGCCTTCCAGAGTATATGCCGGCTAGTTGTATAAAGCTCTGAGCATGATTCTGGACAAAGATTGACATGCCGAATAGTGGGAGGAATTTGCAGGTTCCGATCCTGGTTGAAAGCTTCTAAGTTGGATACTTTGGGAATAAAAGGCCTTTGAAGCCCTGACTGAATGAAAACAAGAAGCCGGTTTTTGAGTCTATCGACATGCATCGAATGATAAGACCTAAGATCGAACGGACGATTCTTATGCTGATTGAAGAACGTGTTGCCATATCCCGTGTAGGGCAATGGTGCACGCTCACCGAAATTCTCCCAGAAAAAAGATCCTACAACATCGATATCTTCAACGGGAATAACAGCGACAGGGCCAGCAAGTGTCTCTGCCCATATATTAGGCGAACCTGCGACGCCTTGAAACCAATCGTAAAAGTCTTCAACTGACCAATTCTCAAGAAATAGTTCATCCAGACCTGAAAGAAGGAGTAGAATACCTCGAAGATCATGGGTCAACTTTCCCAGATGTGTTCCGCTACCAGGACTTCCGAGGACGAGATTTTTTACTTCTCTCAGATCGCTTACGCTGTATTGACCGATATCCCACCAGCAGCCTGAGAGCAATTGGCCAGGCTCGAAAACAGGATATTCAGCGAAGTAGTTTCTGAGGTAACTTGGATGATAATCGCCTAGTTCCACACGGGGAAACTCTTTAAATTCAGAAGGAATATAAAGGCGATCCCTACCGGGATGAAACCAAGTCCTTGGTCCAGCAGTTCGTGTAGAAAAGAAAAGTCGATAACCCCATGCCATGAGCGCTTGCCGCGATTCAACGCACACATGCAAGAATATCGGAATCTTTGCTTCGCTGTATAGGCAAGACTCGCGGGTTAATTCGAACGCAAGCTCTGGATAGTCGACCATCCAGTTTATTGGGATCCGCGGCGTGTTCTCTGTCGGTGTCCAAGGCTCTTCAAGAGGCCGGCTTGAAGTGAAACCGTACATTTCCAAAGAGGTTTGTGCGGATAAACGCTTACACAAATCCCACTGAATATGGCCACGCCAGTTATGTGCAAAAGCAGCCAAATCAGGGTGTAGCTTGACATTGAAGTTGGGCCCATTTTCTGTCATCTGCTCGACATACTTTTCGAAGGCATAGTCGAAGTAACTGGAGTATTCTTGATCAACCCAATTGTGTTTCTCTTTCACATCAAGCGGCCCCTCTTGGACACGGACGACGCGGCGCGGTGTAGAGAGGGCATAGATCGAGCGTCGTAGGTCATATGGCAACTTTGGAAACAAGTGAAATGTTTGTAGGGGGGGCATTCTCACGTGATTGCCCGCGAAATAAAGGAAAATGTGATTTTACACCAAGGGTGCTTTGGTAGATATCAGATTGTATTTTTTGTATGGGGTGAATGGTATGTTTTTGATACATATGTATGTTTACACACCGCTCAAAATAACTGTTGCTGTCCACATGACCGCCCTCATTTCTACCAATTGAGAGAATCATATCAGCAGTACATATTTTTAGCCAAGAATCACACCAAGAGTTAAGTATTCTTGCTACTGCAACTGGCAACTCCCCGGCCGGGCACCCGTGCCGCGACTGTGCTGTTCCATAGAGCGACTGTGTGGGTAATTAAAAATTAGCTCTTAATTGCATAGCCCCATCTCTTAATCACATAGCCCCCTATATCTCCCTAAATATAAGAAATAAAATAATATCAAGTCATAGACAGTCGCTCTATCCATAACAGCACAGTCGCGGGACGGGTGCCCTCCCCGGCCTTGGCTCTCAAGGAAATATCGCGGGGCCTTCTAGATTTCTATACAATGTTATCTCCAATGTCCATTATTTCACTATTAAATATCATAATTAAATTAATTAAAGAAAGTGGTTATATCCATAAGAGGCTATATATATAATAATGAACCTAGACATACAGGATCGGAGTAATCTCATTCCTCTATGGTCTAACATCCACCAGCTCCGGCCAAAGGGCAAGTATATCTCCCAACAATGGTTTCCCAGCTGCTGAAGGCGGCCTTCTCTTCCACTCAACCGCATCAAGATCCCCCTTTACCTCAGCCGTCTCCTCTACAAGCTGCCAGTCCCCTGTCACTGCATCCTTATCCAAATAGCACGACACAACACGGTCACCGCCTTCTTCAAATAGATACTCCCTGCGTAAAAGGCGGTGCCACTGTTCTAAAGCTGTGCCCTCGGATGCATTTATCCGCTCAATCATTTTGTTCCTTCGGGCGAGAACGTACAACGAGCGAGCGTTCCATATGCCGTCCTGGCCGGGATAGTCTTTCAACATCCATGTTGCTTCGTCTCGAAGTAAGGGGTCGCGGCAGAAGAGCGCGATGAGAAATAGATAGGATGCCATGCTGCATTGTAAAGAAAGCTGTTGTGCTGGATTCTTCAAATCACGCCTTGCAGTGCGGATGCTTATCTGTGCTAGAGACAGGTACTCCCGGAACAGGGGTGTTTTGGCGAAGATGGGTTCAACATCATAGAAGTGAGTGAGGTCATCAAAGGTACAAGTTCCCAGGTAATGTAACCGTAGATGAATAGCCCTGATGTACTCGGTTGATGTGGCATCAGACATGACGGCGCGGTTAAAGAGCGGCATAAAGGCAGCTTCCAAAACCTTCAACTCCTTTGAGGCGGCATCATAGATCTCTTGGATACGAGGATCAGCCGTAACCTCTTTCCAAACATTGGTAATGACATATGGATCCGTTGAAACTAGGATGCCAGACTCTTGAACAGCCTTCATCATGAGCGGACCGACGGCAAGTTTGGCGTTCCGGCCAGTGAGCCAGTATTTCTCGAAATCATCTAAAGAGTCTAGAACAGGTGGCAACTCTTCCGTTGGCGGATATGAACGAGGCAATTGTCCTATCATAGACAGAAAGGATTCGACTGTTTGCTTCTTCGCACGTAGACCTCGTGCAAAGTTTGGCACGGCCGGGCTTCGACCAATCTTTCCGCGTAGAATCAGCCGCGTCTGTGGTAGGAGTTGACCAAAGATATCTGCTATGACCGCGATAAGAGGTTTGGGGTTCGGGGCAACGGATGCTAGGAGACGTGACTCTGGGTCTGTAACGAGAGCAAGCAACATTGCCAAGCCATGATTCAGGTGATCCAATGCACCTTTTCTGTTCCCCCGAAGTGTCTCGAAACACAGAAACAGTACTGAAAGAAAGACGGCGTCCTGCATGGAAGGCTGTTGGCTCTGTAGCTTCAAAGCATGGCAGTAGTGAGCCACAGCATTGAGATAGTCTGGGTCTTCTGCAGACTCATTCTCTGCTAATTGTACTGAGGCGAGAGATTCATGATTTGATTTGGTGAACGATTTGCTCAACGCCCCAATTGCAATTGCAGCATGGCGTACAATATCGTTGGTACGAGCAACCTGGGGCAAAGTCACGGCCCATAGATCGCTGTTGAACCCAGCAGAAATCCACGGACCTTGCACAACTTCAATAAACTCATCAAAGTAAAGCACGCTCTGAACATCTCTAAAGTCCAGCGAGTCATGAACAAGATGTAGTTGTGTCCTTGGGGGAGCTGCGCGGGTCATGTGCTTTGAGTCCCAGCGGATCTCAAATGCTTGTTTCCGCTTCTTTGGAGGAGCGTAGCCTTCGCATTTTCGTTTATTTCTGAGGCAATTTTTACAGTGAGGTTTTGTCTCGTCACATTTGATATGTCGCTTCTTGCAGGTGATGCAGCCTGTTTTGACTTTGCTGGCGCTTGTACGAGTCAGCTTTGGTTTGGCTAAGCTGTGCAGTTGGTTAGTGAAGCACAATGTTGTGGAGTTTAGTGAGTTTACTCTTGCTCCGATGCAATTTGGATAGATAGTGACAGGGAGTCTGTTTTCGTATTCATGGTGTTGCTTGAATTACGAGAGTAGGATTGAATAGATGCGCTTTGACAGATTGAGCTGACAGCTGCTGACATGGGCGGCTGAATCTCGATCCGCGCCGATTATTGTTCCGTCAGCGTTGAGCTTCTTACACCGTTTGTTTAGGCGAGCACCAAATGCTTGGCAAAAGGTAACATGGCGCATCGAATTGACGACGAATTTACATCATGTGTAACCGCGAATCCTTCGGTTTGGGGCAGTGTTTTGGGTGATGTGGGTGCACGACTCATGTCAGTCACCCATTAGGGATATGACCGTTGCATATGGTGAAACTGGCAAATCATTTCGTTATTTTTTTTAGGTTTTACAATGAAGCAAATGTCATTCTTTTCCAAGAATACCCAGAGCTGAAAGACTGCGGCAGAGCTAAGACAGCCAAGTCAGACCAAGGCAGATTTTAAAGATGGCTAGCGCACGCCAATTGAAGGGTCTGGTGATGGACTTACTTTAGCCTAGAACAATCCATGGAACCACCAAAAGCTGTAGCTGTACCCCACCTTGATTGGCGTTGGCTGGTTGGGCTGTGCCTGGGCTGGCATATCCATTGCATTGCAGCATTGGTCTGCAGAGTGTACCTATGCAGGTATATCGGCGTCTTCCCTTTATGGCAATTGAACAGGCAACAACAAATGCAGCATTCCCTAGCAAAACTCATTCGTTCGTTCTGTCTCCATGATACGACATTACGAATCGTTACAGGAATTGATCCTACACAAGGCTGAAGCGAGAGACTTTGCTAAGCCCCTAGAGAATGTTGGCGCAATCTAAGCTTCGGCTGGTGGGCCCAGACCCCTGGAAGGATTGACTTGATGGTGCAATTCCCCGCCATGATACCAAGAATCACCTGTGCGGATAGGGGATATAAAGCTTACGTTAGCCCTATGCCCCTGATGTTTCACGTCTCACGGAAGGGTCCTGTCCAATCCTTTTTTTTCTTTCCATCACCACCTATCTTGGCATCTTTTTAGCTTCATCTTTTTGCGACCTGTTTTTGTTGCTTCTGGCCATGGTCTGCGCTGGTTTGCGACCTGTGCTGTCTCCTCTCAACCTCTAACTTTGCGCGCGTCTTGCGCCAAAGCGAACCCTCCCTACGCCGACCTCGTATCCTATATCTTTTAATTCACGACATCATGAAGATACAAGTCCCAACACCTGCCAAGGCCGTCCTGCGCTTCCTCTTGGCTGTCGTATCCCGCTTCGCCAACCGTCGATTCTTCTTCACCTTTACCGCTATCGCCGTTTGGAGCGCCAAGATAATACATATCCAAGACCACATCAACGCTGTCCATCCCTACTACCTGCGACAATGGGGCTATTCCTTCGTTGGTCAGGACATCGCCGTCCTCACTCTCTTCCGACTCCTCCTTGACCATTGGGTTGTCGGCTTGCCATTCCTCGGCCAGATTCTCGTCCTCTTCGTCACCGCCCTCCTCATGCTCTACAGCTCCGCCATCAGCATCATCTTCGTCTCCTTCTACCTCGTCGCCGGTTCCGAAATCCACCTCCGAAACGTTTCTCTTCCTACCGATCCCTCGTCGCGAGCCCTTATACTGTCGGGAAGTCTGTCATTCACTCTGGTGCTTTGCCTGACTTTTGCGTCTGCTTGGTTCTTCCAGAACTTTTGCTACGGTCTACATTGCTATCCTGCCGACGTTGTCAATTGGCCGTTGGCCACTGCATGGCGCTTGTTTGGCCGATTGGGTTTACGCAAGAGCAGTTACACTCGTGTTCCACAACTTGACGACGTGGAGGACAGACCTAAACCTTCGGCCGACCAACGCCGCGACGCATTCCTTGACGAAGCTGCTGAAACACAACGCTCGAGTCCTTGCTTCGCACACAAGCTTCGATACACCTTCAACCTCGTGGCATATGCCACCACGACTTCTGTCATCCTGTTGCTTCTTTATGCCGCCTTTGAGCGAGAAGACGATCGATCTCTTGTCTTTCTATCATGGACGGCACCATTGATGCCCTTTGTCGATTTGGCGGCCTCGTCACCACTGCTACAAAATATAGGCGCTAAATGGGGCACTGGCATTCAGCATAAGTGGGATAGCAAGTCGGCCTTGACCAAACCCATCACATTGGATTGGCTTCCCAAAGGCGCAAAGTTGGGTGGCTTTGAGGACTGGTATGACGGCCGAAACCATTACAATGCAGGTGCCGATCCCATGAAGATCTCGAATCTCGACAAAGACCTCCGTTCCGAACTCCGCGACAAGCTTCAAGACGTTCCTGTGCGACATGTTCTCCTCATCTTTCTCGAGAGTACACGAAATGACGTTTTCCCCATCAAAAACAATAGCTTGATCTGGAACCATCTGGCGGACACCTACTCGGACGGTGTCCTCCCACAAGAGGCTCAAGATCGGCTTGCGACTTTGACCCCGACGGCCAACTTTATCACGGGTGACTACGATGACGGTTTCGAGCACGACGAAGCAAAAAGGCCGAAGCGCGGTGGTCTTCATTTTACCAACGCCCATACTACTGCGACATATACATTGAAAAGCTTGGCCGGTACACTCTGTGGTATCGCCCCGTTAATGGCAGACTTTAACCTTGATTACGACCACCACATCTACCAACCATGCCTGGCACAGATCTTCAACGCCATGAACAAGCTGGACGCGTCTGTCGGCAACGATTCTCACTCGTTCACCCGCTCCAAATGGCAGTCATACTTTTACCAAGCCTCAACGATGGCATACGACAAGCAATACGAATTGATCACTGGTGTAGGGTTCCCCAAGGAAAACATCATCAATCGAGAGTACTTGCGATCGGAGAATGCCACCCACGGTCCTGTCACGTTGCCCAACATTAACGCTTTCGCTTTCGAAGAGGACCCTCTCGAGGACTACATCCGCGACGCTTTTGTGTCAGCCAAGGAGAAGGACGAGCGGGTTTTCCTTTCACATATTACAAGCACAAGCCACCACGCTTTCAAGATGCCTGAACATGAACAGTACATTCCCGTTGCCAACGGTCTCGACATGTTATCGCATTACATCAATACCGAAGGCTACTCTGACAAGTGGCTGCGGAAGATATTGAACGTCCTCGACGAGCAGGGCGTGGCCAACGAGACCCTGGTGGTATTTGTTGGAGACCACGGTCTTTCACTGCCCGAGAATAACGTCGTTTCTCCCTACTACAACCCTAATGTCGGCATCGACCATGTTCCTCTAGTGTTTTCTCATCCACTGCTACCGGCATTCGACGTCCATGATCCCGTACACTCTTCGCAGATTTTGCCCACGATATTCGACATACTTCGCGAGACAGGCTCATTGAACAACGCGAGCCATCAGGCTGCTACCGATTTGATCCACAACTACGAAGGGCAGTCTCTCATCCGCCCACAAGTCCGCGAGAATACAGAGACCAGTCAGGGAGATTGGCAATTTGTCGTTGTCAATCCTGGCCGGGCTATGGTGACAGCTCGAGACTCCCGTCGCCCTGAGCTTCACCTTGTCGTTCCATTGATCGACAATGTTGAATGGCGGTTTACCAACCTGACCGAGGACCCAACCGAACAAAGCTCGGTGATGGGCTTCGAATTCCGCTCCTTCTGCGACAACATTATGCACAGATATGATGAAGATGTCGCAAAATGGGCAGAAGAAGGCGCCTTTATGGCACGGTGGTGGGTAGAGGAAAACAGCAAGCGTTGGCGTTTTGGGCCGTACGCAGATTCGCATATGAAGCTCGGGGATCGCATCCCTTTGAAGCACCCTTGATTTAATTAATTGGCATACACATCATTGTTTGGCGTTAGGTTCGGGATTGGGCATTTGTATAATTTGATGGCATTGAGGCGTGCATCTATATAGACCATGAGCAAGGGTACTTGGACCATCTACATACAACATGCATTATGACTTAATTCACAACATATCAAGACCTACGAGTGTTATATTCGACTTGCAGTTTTCCGTGAAGATATTCTAGTCACACATTTCGACGAGACTAACAACTATTTGCTACCAAGTTCCTGTTTACAACTCAGTCTTCTTGCCTTCTGCCCTCCTCTCGTCTTCACACTCCTTTTCCTCTTGACATCCAACGGGCGCCTCCTGTCGCCATCGCGCATACTGTGCCGCCCCTCTTGCGCCGGCAAATACTGGATCAAACCCCGTGCCCTGGCTCCGAACAACAGGATTCGGTGGTCGAAAGTCGTCATCGTAATCATCTTCAAATGAGATTTGCATTGCCTTTTGTATTGCTTTGAGAAATTCCGGGTGAGTTGCGTTTTCCCCCGTGAGCAGAATCTCATCCAGAAGGTCTCCCGGACTCTGCAGGGGGATCACGATTCGTAAATGCTCAGTGACGCGTTCCCAGAAGAAGACTTCCCAGCCACCCCAGTGCTTCCGGTTATGAAGCCCCAGTTCTGTATTCATATTCACGCGGTCACCCTCTCGTGGCTGGAGCCACGTAAAAGCTGAGTTTGTCCTGATTCTCTCGCTGCGTAGGTCTGTCTCGGTGATTCCCAGAACCAACACGTTTTCCAGCGGTGCCCGTGAGATTTCTTCTGCACAATTCCAGTAATGTTTGTAGTGCTTGCATAGGCCCTTTCCATGGGCCGCGAGAACAGCATGGGCTTCTGTGAGCTGCGCCGGATACGCTCCAGCTTCAGGTAATGGGAACGTAAGCTTGGGGCGGGGCAGCTCAGCCACCCATGGTCGAATATGGGCATGTTCGAGTGCGTCCCAGATGTCCTCTTCTTCGAGGCCACGGAGACGAGGGTGTGTCACGGCTACTCTGTCAAGGGGGCCCACGGTGGAAGCAGCGTCACGGAGAGAGATGAGCATGCTCGCAAGCACGCCGACATCCGGTGTCGCTGGTCTACCCATCTTCTTGTTGATAGACCGTCGCCACCTTTCCCACCAGGATAATGGAGGCCGATCTGACCCAAGCAAGCGAGTCATAAGAGCGGAATAGTCTGGTGTTGCAGGGATGAGGGCTATATCTCTCACTGTGCCGTTGTAAAAGTGAGCTGCGACAGTGCTTTATACCGCGTTAGTGAGTTGGTAATGATGCTCAAGCACATTTCTGCTTGTTAGGGGGCTGTACCCAGAGGAGAGTGAGAGACTAAACCCAATGCCAGGAGCATCGTGAACACTCGCAGGTAGACACTCGGCGCATGTGGGGTAAGGTTCGAAGGCATCCTTAGCACTGATACCAACAGCCAGGGCAAGGAGGTAGAGAAATTGCATTTTTAGTTTGGTAGAAGACGCTATAAAACGGTTGGTGAGAAAGATGGAAGAGTGGGATGACCAGATTTTGTTTTGGAGATTACTATAGGTAGTCAAGCCAAGTCAGCTGACACATGATATCGAGCTACGAAACATATCAACACCAGAGTTGAAGCAATTTGTATGAACTCTACTGGTCTTGGTATGGTTGCCTGGTATTGTAATTTCTTAGGCAGACAACACTGAGTGCGAGCAACGAACATAGATAACCAGCGAGTTTATGGACGCATCAGGAGATGAAAACAACTCAGGGTGAGTTGTTTCATATATAGGTTCAATGGAAAAATCGAACAGCTCATTTTATCACGTTTGAGGATAATATATGGGATTTCTGGAGGCGTTACTGCATGAGCAAAGAAAAAAGATGATGGTGTTTAGGTTATGTAGGCTGTATATTCCTTGTCAAGCGGATCAAAGGTTACGCCGATCAGTTGGCGGGTATCCATAGAAAAGGTTTTCTTCTCCGCAATCCAGACTTTGACTCCTTTTCAATAATAGCAAAACTTGAGTTTTCCTTCTCTACTAGTCCTGCAGCGACATGTTTTGGCATAAACCCTCTTAGCATATGGCAATTTGTATCACTGATTGTCTTTATCCTCTGCCACCAGCCCGCCACGCTTTACCTGACATGGTGTAGTTGGGCGGGCCAGTCCCCTATATTGACCAATAAGTGAACGGCTGTCACCCTGAGGGGTATGTACACTGAGATGGCCTGACGGTCATGGTTACAGAAGATCAAGAGACGCGCTAGCCCAAGATGAATGCTTGTAGGGCGCAGAGACCAAGAGAACTGCGAGTTCGAGTTTGAGTCAGTACAATTTTTTTTCCCTTTTGCTTCTTTTTTCCCCGATTATCTTCTCATTCTATTTTGCTTTATCGAAGTCGACTTAGTGTTGGCTCTCTCTATCGTCTTCAACTTGGACCGGTGTTTGAATTTTGAGATTTTTGGTGGGGTTGTTGTCGACTACCCCGCATTCAAGATTTGACGGGTTTTTCGCATCTTAGTGCATCTGCATGAAGCTGAATAACCCAAGTTGATGGCGAATTGATAGGTCTTGCTTGAGAGAATGAATGTCATTATTACCGGCTATTCTTAAAGAGGTTCGTGTGTTTACGGGATCCAGGGTCTTGGGATAATTGCATACCCCAGGGTGCCCAGCCGGGGCCCCAGAGTCAATTATGTTACCCTAGGGTGAGTGAGATTGAAGCCCTTTACATTGCAGCAGGATGTATTCTTCAAGATATGGCTTGATGAGTGAATTGATGAATCCTTATGGTTATGGTCTGCCCAGACATACATACCGTGAATGTTTGCCGTGAACTCCTCCAGCAGCTGAGATAATCACTAAGCACGCAAAATGCTTCAAAGGCGTGAACCAGTCAGAAAAGGGTCACGAGTCGTACGATGGCCATATCCGGTATGTAAAATCGGTAGCTAATCTGTGCTACTCATGAATAATTGGAGAAACAAAGATCCGCCTGGTGAAGAATCGGCATCTTTGTACGGCACCTTCGGGTAAGAATATTTCCTCCGCTTTCCCCAAGATCGAATCGGATATTAAGAGAGTAACCAATCAAAATTACCGATTTGCAAATAGTCATTCTGACGTGGAGAGCCGACTTGAATTGCCGCTACCGTTTGCGCCGTTGATCCACGGCCCCGCCCCCTCCACGCCTCCCGGCTACGATAACGGCAAAGATCAAATCGATTTCATACTACATAGGGATACTTATAGTCGCAACCATCTCCATCTGGGGCACTTAGTTTTTGTTTCTCTCCTCATCATCATCACCCATAAATTACCCCAGATCTTCAATATCCTTCCCCAGACACTCCAATCCCTCACAATGGCTTCCAACGGTGCAAACGGCGCAAAGGCGCAATCTAAGTTCGACCCCAACTTCACAGACCATGTCATTGGCCTCATGAGCCCCGAGACCGACCCCCGACAGCGCGTCATCCTCAGCTCTCTCATCCGCCACATGCACGACTTTTGCAGAGAGGTTGAGCTCACTCAGGAGGAGTGGGTTATCGGCGTCAACTACATCAACTCTCTTGGTCAAGCCTACAAGAAGAACCGCAACGAGACATGGCGCGTTTGCGACATTCTCGGCATTGAGTCGTAAGTTGCTTCAATTCTGCCACCTACAAAAAACATTCTAACCACAATGGACAGTCTCGTCGATGAAGTCAACCACAAGGTCGTCACAGACCAAGGAAAGGCTCCTACATCCTCCAGCATCCTCGGCCCCTTCTGGTCTCCCGAGACCCCCTTCCGCGAACTCGGAGGCAGCGTCGTCCAGGACATGCCCAAGGACGGAGAGCTCACATTCTTCCACGGTGTCATCCGCGACGTTGACACCGGAAAGGGAATCCCCAACGCCGTCTTCGACATGTGGCAGGCCAGCACCAACGGCAAATACGACGCCCACGACCCCGAGAACCAATCCCGCCACAACCTCCGCGGCAAGTTCCGCACCGACGCCGAGGGCAAGTTCTGGTTCTACTGCCTCAAGCCCACAGAGTACGCCATCGACACCTCTGGTCCCTCGGCCGAGCTCCTCAAGATCATGGGTCGTCACCCTTACCGCCCTGCTCACATTCACATCATGGTCACCCACGAGGAGTACATTGGCGTCACTGCTCAGCTGTACCCCAGCGACGACCCTTACCTCGAGACCGATACTGCCTGCGCTGTCAAGGATGATCTTCTGCTTTACTTCAACCCTGCCAAGGATGACCCCAAGGGCGCTGTTCTCGATGTCGAGTACAATGTCAACCTTGCTTCCAAGAAGTACAAGCCTGATAACACCATGTTGATGGAGAACGCCGACCAAGGCAAGTGGTAAACGAATAAAAAAGAAAGGGAAAGGAAACAGAAGATCTAGGGCATTATGGATGATGTATGTATAGCGTTGGATGAGTGAACATTTTAGCGTTTGAATCATATGTTCGATGACTATTGGATAGTAAGAGATGAAATTTACTAAACCTAACATTATTTGAGTTTCTTTGTGTCTGTGATCGCCTTTCTACCTGATTATGATCCAAGATTGTTTGCCAATTTGCAACTTACAAATGGTGAATGAATCTGGTCAAACTAGTATTGGGGGTCGCGTTTCACAGACCCTATGCAACTTCTACAATGGCACAAATTGATAGATACTATTTCTCATTAATGAAATTTATAAACGCAAACAATCTGACTTTTCCGCATTGAGGCTATTGTGGATTTCCCGTTGAAACCCATATCACATATACATCAAACCACCCGAGTCATCATGTTTCTCCTAAACCCAGTATTGGCTACACTGCCAATGCCAAACGAAGGTAAAACACGTATCATACGTAAAGGTGTAGCAAACCCAGTGTAACGCCGGATCACGCTTATGCGCTCTCGGATTGTCATCCGAACTTGGCGTGCATGAACATCCAGACCAAGTAAGTGAATCGGAGTGCTGACAATTTGAGACGCAGCCGGCATAAATAGCTGAGCCATCTTGAGTCTAGAGTCATCCGACTGGAAAATGTTGGCAAACGGGGTAATGGATGCGAATGGGAACTCGGCTAGCTTGGGAGCTATCATGGTAGGCAAGTTGAAAGAAGCGTATATAGTCACCGCATCTCTTAGAGTAAACAATGCATAACTTAGAAGAGGCGTCGACATCCCACATGACATTCTTGAAAAGTAGGCGTCTTTGAATATACTCAGCCCGGAACTGACGGTCGTGGTTGCGGCGAATTTAGCTGGGGAAGAGCAGACGATAGACGGATCGCAATCATATTGGACGGCATTGAAGGAATCAAACATGTTGGCCGTTGCATAGGTTCCGAAGTAGACGAGAAAAGGAATGAAGAGAGAGGCAAACGTTGCTTTGGGCTTGACTGCCCATTTTCTCATGGATGACTTGATGGATGTGTTGCTGGTTGCTTTGTTGAAGACAAGTCTGTTTAGGAAACCATGGTTAGATTTCTTCTACCATTATAATAACTTTAGGAACTTACTTGTCAATAGCTGTCACCCAGGGAGTGACCAAAGCGGAAGCGAAGGCTGCAGCCGCGAGGTCAACAGCAAAATACTGCAAAGTACAGCGCTGCTGCTCCCTGATACTCATAAGATCCGTCATTTTGACAATACCGAGTTCAATATTTTAATTGAAGTTGTAGGAGAAACTACAAAGAATTTCGATGAGCTCTAGACTGTGACTCTTATAGTTCACGGCATCAATACCGAGACACCGAAATACCGGGAAACAGTCATCCTGGTTGGCCTATCACAATCCTTTGGCGTCCACAAGCGTACTACGGCTGTATTCCAAGCCCGTCAGACTCCGACACTGCCTGCATTTCTCAACAGAACTAATGAACGCCTGCTTGACAAAGGACAATCACAAAAACAGTCCTCGCAGGAGTGCCAATCAGATGCATGGGTGAAGCTCACCGTGTGGGGTTAGCTACGGTGAGCGAAGCCGTTGCGGCTACGCTAATCGTCTTACATCGGGATAACAAGGAGAGATGATTGACTCAGCTAGGTGACCATTACGTGGGAGGTGTTCGGCTATGTTCGGGATTCGTTGGGGAGGGGATCGCCATCAGTTACACGGCGTGTTACCTTGAGCTTGACCTTCTATACTTGTTGACCTCTTCCCGTTGTTGGCACAAGAATTGTTGAAGCGCTAAAGCTAACCCCGGATTCATTCTCATTTCCAGGGATGTGGTAGTCAGCCCTGTTCAACACTCAGCTCCCGACCTTGATCCCAATTAGGGCATGGAATCTCATCTCTCTCCGTCCTGGAGGTGACCCTTGATTTGTTATCTTTAGTTACACCGTGTAGTGTTCTAGTGTTTGTATTAGTGATTCGGCTTGAGACGGTTCATCTTGGTTAACGACTCTTCAAGCCGCGATGGGATAAGATACAGCGTGATACAGCCGATGATGCCCGCGATATATTTAATCCCTAGAATATCGAGATGTGGATCTGAGTTAACATGTCCTAGACTTCGATTCATTCATCTATCGCGTTGTTTGCTTACTTGAAACTATCCGTTATTGGCATCTATACCATTGGTTGCTCTCTTTGGACTGGCAGGCTATGGCTTTCATGTCATACAACTCATAACAAAAATATGATAATAGAATGTGAAATCTCGACAGATGTGTAAAGAAAGAATAAAAGCAAGTCTATTAGATTAATTAAACAAGTGGAT
Source organism: Fusarium verrucosum (assembly GCA_013623715.1). Lineage (NCBI taxonomy): Eukaryota > Fungi > Ascomycota > Sordariomycetes > Hypocreales > Nectriaceae > Fusarium > Fusarium verrucosum. The sequence goes on from JABFFJ010000353.1 coordinate 38,831, forward strand.
GATTGCTTCGATCCTCCAACCCTACGACTGAAGTAAGAAAATGAGACCTGAAAACACCATCTCTTCCCAGAAACCCTATGCCCAAGATTTCTGTGAGGTAAACGCCAATCCACTATACAGACTCTGAATTTGTTGACGTTTGTTTGTCAGCAGTCTCAACATCTGCCGCCGGTCCCTGGTGTTCCTTGGGAACTTTGAAGCCAAGATGCTTGAGGTAATTTCCAGGAAAGAAAATGTTGTAGAGAAAGACGACAAGCAAGATCGGGAGAGTATCGAATACGTAGAGACTGTAGGGAATCTGTTAGCCCAGTAGAAAAAGGGAGATAAAGTTCAACTTACAACCACTCTTTTTGATGCGTCTTTCCATCTTTACCTCCGGCAAAGTCGATCTCACGGTATATGGATCGGACCTACGGATGGTGAGCCACCCAAAAAGACCAAACATGAAGTGACTTGACTTACTAGGATGAGGAGACAGGAGACATTTATAATAACTAGCAATGTTTGCCAGCTCTTTGTAATGCCGTGCCTTTCCTGATTTTCCCTAACAAAGTTGGTGTTGAGTTGTCTCGCAGCAAAGTGAAATCGAATCGCTGAAATAGAAAAAAGCCCAAACCCCGCAATCTGAGTGCTCACACCAACAAGACCAAGAGTTTTACCCAGGTTTAACTTGGTCTTTGCATCGGGGTCCGTAGGATCAGTGCCGGCAATGAGAACAGCGGCGACGAGCTGCAGCATTAGGGAGATGACATCGAAACCAACAAAGAGGAGGGTGATGAAGCGAGCTTTACATCAACGACGTTAGTTTGGGCCTAGCTGTCTAGCGACGGGGATACCTACGCGGAACCCAGAGAAAACGCAGTGTTCTTGACTCTGGTGGAACGACCCAGAAGACAATTCTGGAGAATACAACGTAGATGACACCAGCCATAAGTACTGGTGGGAGAATGACAAGAGTAAACTGAACCACATACGGTCCTTTATCCGTGGGTTTGGTGGCAGACACGACTCGAGCTGCGTATCCGATAACCTCCACTGGCATGATGGTCAGTTGTCGAGTTGGTAATCTGGATGAACAGGTGGACTTACTAGCAACAGCAAGTAGCATAACCAACCATACCCAAGATTTCTTGCGTATGATCTGATAGAGCGTAATAAAGAAGCTCACGGCATAAAAGCCAGCGACGATTCCTGCCAGTGGCTTCGACGGGCTGTAGAGATAGTAAGACTTGGGAGCTTCCATGATGACTAGTAGTGAAAGGCTCTAGGTTCAGGCGGGTAAGTTGAGATGTGCTTGTTTGGATTGTCTCAATATACATTTGCATCCGGACCTTATATAAATTCCAACTCCCTTCATCACTCTGACGGCAAATGCCGTGGAGACTTGCAATCCAAGGTCTGAGAGAACGCCACTTCTGCATAACTGGAATTCAAGCACCACAGCAATGCCTCACTGGACCCTAGACGCGTCAAATACAGTAACGAATAAGCCACGCTGAGCTGTGTTCGTGCTCTCAAAGCCACGACAAGTAGCTAGTGTCCAATCAATCGCTGAATCGCAGAAAGCCAACTCAGCCAGTAATATGTGGCGTTTCATTTAGAGACAGACGAGTATGCAGCCACATCGAATCAGACTCTCATTTTGGGGAGACCATTCGAGCTTAAAATTGTAACGTGTTGCACGTGTTATTAAGGCTTGGCTTAGTTCCCATTGTTAAAAGATTGGAACGTGATGTCTTAATAGCCACTCTAGGTTGCTCGAATGAGATTTTACAAGTGACTGCAATTATCAGCCGAGGTCTCACGTGGCTAAAGCTGGAGGGTTACCATAGTAGAGGATGTGGATCGGAAACTCCTAGAGTTGTAGATAGAGTCAAGAAAAGATGCTAATGACGCAAGCTTCTACGAATCCTCAAAAACCTCTATTCTTACATACGTAGGTACACCACGTGGTAAAGATGATCTATACTAGGATGTTGCGTCACTGTACCGTGAATATGGTGATGCGATTCTGAGGCTCCGCCACTATAAACCTTCATAGTAGGAAGATGGAGGTTCGAAATAGTCCATTGACTGAATAGACGACACATTCCCCAAGGACAAGAGTCTGTCACTAAAGTGTCTGAGCTTTCCAAAGAACCGGTAAATAATACCTAAGGTCTGAGTATAAAAGACTAAGGAAACTTAAAAATATACAATAAATAAATTGGAGCGCAATATGAAGGTCCCCTGTATCACCGATGACCTGGTTGCGGGGTATTGCTGAGCAGCATACATGCAACGCAAGCACTTTTCTCCAAAAGATCCAATCACGTTTCCTTCTGAGCGAGTTGATCTAATCAGAACCAGTTTTGATGGCAGAGATACCTGGTTTGGTGGTATTCGGTTTACCCCACAACTGCCATGAAGATATACCGGAACTCTACCTCCTCACACTTTCCCGTGTTGGGAATGTTAAAACGACTTAGCTAGATTTCACCCGAAGCGAGGATTGCCTTATTTGGATGATGATCATCGGGAATTGTTTGATCTAGGTCTGAGATAACCGGTGCATATTGTCATTTAATACCTTGGACTTCCAGTGGAACTAGCTTAACTATTCACCATATTGATACTACCAAGATGACCTCTAACACTTACAAAGTAGCCGTTCTTACTGTATGTTCAAGAAGTCTTATAAAATATCCATTTCACTGACAGCAATAGTCACCCCAAGAACACAATGCCAAGCCCACGTTCATCATCAAGCACCTACCACGCCCAGTCCCCGGTCCCAATGAGGTTCTCATTCGTCTTTCACTCACCAGCCTATGTGGTTCTGATCTAGGCATGGCCCTTGGACACATGGGCCCCGTGGGAAACGTTCTCGGCCATGAGGGCGTGGGCAAAGTTGCAGAGCTTGGTTCCAACATTACTAACATGGACCCCAGCGTCCAGGTTGGCCAACGTGTTGGAATAGCCTGGATACGAGATATCTGCGGAGCCTGTAATATGTGTGTTGACATTGCCAACGAGGGTGAGACACGTTGTGTTGAAGCCTTACACTCGGCAAAAGCTTACGACGGAACCTTTGCTGAGTATACTATTGTTCCTCTGAGATACCTGGCTCGAATTCCTTCTACCTTTGACGATATTCCCGATGAAGAAATTGCGCCCATTCTATGTGGTGGAGTCACAGCTTACAAGGCCATTAAGAACTGCGATGTTACGCCAGGACAATGGGTCGTCATCTCTGGTGCTGGTGGCGGCGTGGGTGCTTTGGGTGTTGCGTATGCCCATGCCATGGGTTACCGAGTCATCGCCGTTGATGCAGGTGCTTCTAAAGAGGAATACTGCAAGTCTCAAGGTGCTGAGCATTATATTGATGTGACTTCAGGAGAAGATGTCGGAAAGCAAGTCAAGGATCTGACAGATGGACAAGGAGCCAAGGCTGTTATTGTCACTGCAACTGCTGCCGCTGCCTACGAGAAGGCTTTCGACATGCTTGGTCCGTTCGGTACATTGATGTGCGTGTCAATTCTACCTGAAGAGGCCAAGATTCCATTCCATCCACTTTGGTTTATCGACAACGGCTGGACAGTCAAGGGCTCGGCTGTGGGTACAAGGACTGATATTCTCGAGGCATTGCAATTTGTCAAGAGGCGGCTTGTGATTCCGAAGATCAAGTGGGCTGAGCTTGAGGATATTGAGGGTTTGATGGAGAAGATGTCCAAAGGACAAGTAAGTACACTCAAGTCTTCTTGGATGTGCGAAAGCTAATCATGATACAGTTGGAGGGAAAGTATGTTATGAAACTGTAAAGACTTGACAAGACGAAACAGATCGTCAATCAGGAAAGCGCAAAGAAGTAGTAGAATAAGGCGAACATAAACGTGATATTCCCTCAGCTACATATAAACATTTAAAAACATGAAACCCTTAACACCCTTTGTATTCAACTCTGCCCGACCGGACCTTCTACTGATATTCCCCCTCTAAGCTAATTTGGGGCCCAGTGAATGTTTTGCGAAGACCGCCAAACCAGAGGGCAGTTGTAAAGATGAGACCAACCGCCATAACCACGACAAGATAGTTCATTGAAGAGGCCTCAACGGGCATGAATGAGGGAAAGCAGAAGGTAACAGAAAAGAGCGCGACGAATAGTGTTGCAGCCGTGTTGACAGCATAACCCGCCTTTCCAAGTGAAAAGGCCCTCTCGGGAAGACAGCTGCGTCCACGGACAAGCAACGCAGCCTGGGGTAGAGCAACAGTGATGTTGAGAGCAAAAAGAGTGAGACCGATGAAGCTGTTGTATGCAGTACTTGAAGCAACGTACAGAACACCAATGATGATCTGGAGACCGAGCATGACTGCAGTAGCTCGAACGGGACTTGCCCAGTTGAGATGTGAGAGAAATCTGGAGAATGGAACACCACCATCTCGTGAGAAGGACCAGATTGTTCGGCCAGAGAAGATGAACAGGTTCAAGACGATGTCGTAGAACATGACGATGTAGTAAATTGTCCAAACGGTCGTTGCAACCCTATTGTTGAGGGCCTGGTTGTACACTTCGAGAATGGGGACTGTTGATGTGATAATGGCGTCGGCATCCTTGATAGAGAACATGAGAGCTATAGTCCAGGCAAGGACGGTGGTGATACCGAGGCCAATGGTCAAGAAGATGGCTCGGGGAACATTCTTACTAGGGTTTGGAACCTCTTCCGCCAAGTGGGTAGGACCGTCGACACCACTGTAGGCCCATAAGCAAGAAGTGATGGAGATAATCATAGCCCAGCCATCACCCCATCCGCTGACGTTCTTGTACTCCTTGAAGACTGTTGACGCCGATTGCTTTTTATCGCTGACAGCGAGGAGAGTAACCATAGAGGCAATGAAGCCAACTAAAGATAGCCAGAAAATGGTTGTAGTCAAACGGCCGATGGCAGCAGGGAATCGCGAAGTGGCGGCAAAGGCAACGATACACAACAAGATGTGCATCAAGTATGTATGCCAAGCTTCGATGGTATACGATGGATACCACAGCTGAGCAAGGTCCAAAATAGAACTAGCAGCGAAGAAATTGCACGAAGCTGTCGCAGACATAAGGTAGATGACGGAGATCCATCCTGTATAGAACGCGGCAACGCGACGTGTCGATGCGGGGAATGACATGAAGACAATATGATACTGTCCACCAGCCGAGGGGAAAGCCGAAGCCAACTCGGCAAAGCCAACATTAATCGTGGCCATGATGATTCCACCAGCGATCAAACCATAGATGATCGAAGGCCCTCCACCACAAGCAAGAGGCACCGCAATACCTGATGCAAAAGCCATCCATGAGTTGGTAGTCGTGAAGGCAAAGGCAAGAACAGATAAGGGACTGTATCGCTTCTCAAGGTGTTCGCCGTGGAGGTCAGTGGTGGCGAATGACTTGCCAGCCGCCTGAGATGGCGTCAGAGACGCATTGTCGGAAATATCGTGTTTCTCAGCCATGTTGTCGATATTCAGGCTCGGAGGTCAAGACGGGAGGCGAGGATAAAAGTCCGCTGCTCCTGTTTGAGGAGAATGTCTGTGTAGTGTAGGGGGGCTTTGGGTGTCATTCGCTAGTACCAGATGCCGTAAAGCGTGGGGAGATGGGGATATGCAAAGAGACAATTCGCAATATCAAGAACCTTACAAGAGTCGAAAGGGACGTTTGATGGTACATGGGCATAGACGCATTTTAAAGAAACATGGCCACTAGTCTGGTCTTGATCGGCACCTTATAGATAGGCACGGCGCAACCTCCGTTGTCGTATATCGACGCCAATCTTTAGTCAAACTCTGACTATCAATGACCGCAATTCCTCAGTCATATTTCTTCCGGATCCAATTTGCCTTATCTCCAACGTCCGGGGTTTCTGGGGAACCTGGGAGCGTAAAAGTTAGGCGAACCTTGTCAGCCGAGGACCTGGTTCACTTTTGAGATTCTGACTCGAGGATTTAGTTGATATGAGTCGCCTGAACTTTCCGAACGGGGCATAGTTGGTATGGATATGCTACGGCCGGCTAGTTACCGCGTGGTGGAGTTGAATGTGCCGAACTCCCGTGGAAATTGGAGATAATGCGACTTTGAGATTCGAGATTTCGGTCCAACGAGCTTGGACGTGCCTTTATTAGCAAGCGAGATCGGGTGCTTATCTTGAAGGGTAGAAGAATGATAGGGAGATAAATAGTCCCATTTAAAGTCAAGACAAAATATATTTAGAACTCCTATAACTTGTCAAATCAAGCACTAAAATTACACTCCATTGGGAATCCGCCCACATGGCCCATTGCTTAGCACAAGTCCAGTTCCTGAATCTATATTTTCACGGGTTATAAACCGCGTCGAACACGTCCTCCCAGGTTTGCATGTTTTACCAACAATAATGTAACAGGTCCCAAAATACACCGCAGAAAAGATGCAGTTTTTGGCTTTCTGGCAAGCAACACAACAATTGTAAGGAGATAGGGCACCGGCCTTATGAACAATATTCCCATGAGAGCCGTTGTTGTCGTCGTAGAAGGCATTGCTGATGAATAATCCCCCATTTGCCGAATCAATCATGTTGTCTTTGGAGCATGCAGCATAATAAGTGGCAGCTGGCGCAATTATTGTTTGAGTTTCTAGATGAAAGCTGGAATTAGCTACCACTGTCCGGCCATTTAATATCGACGCAAGAATGTATACCTATTTCCGTCGTTCGTTTTGTACTTGTCGACCATTTTGTAACTGTCTTTGTAATGGTGCCTCTGTCGATGGTCTCCGTAGTCTCAGCTTCAATGAACCATTTTGTGTATACCGAAGTTGTGTGTGTGGACGAGGTAGAAGTTTCAGGGCGAAGCATTATCGTTTTCGTGCTCTTGCGAAGAGATCTGTGCGGGAGAACCTTGGTGACGATGGTCTTGAAAACATGAACGCACTCGACTGCTTGTGGGTATAAAGCAGGGTCAAAGGAGGAGTTTTGCCCCGCCTCGTAGTTGAGACCGATAAAATGTGAGGGGATTCTGTTGATCGTCTGCTTTGGACCACGAAAGATATCTCGTTTGTAAAAATCTCGCTTTCGAGGGATATATGCTGTGTCGGCGGCAAGGGCAATAAACCCAGTGGCGTTGGAAACTGTTGAAATAGGAGTGCTGGTGATGAGCGTGCTGTTGAACGATACGATGGTGACTGTCGAGGTACCAGACCAGGTGGACGTTTCGACATCCGCTATACCGCGTAAATAAAGCAGAATTTCAATGCTGAGAGGCTGACTCACGAGGCATTGTAAGTGTGAATGTATCGGTCTTATTGCCAGTAACCAACTCCGTCGATGTGGACGTACCTGTGACGGTTTCGTTAACGCTACTTGGAGTGATGGTCGTGGTCTTGCGTTTGAAATAGGACCAGAAGGCAGTCAACGTTGTATCCACAGTCTTTGTCGTGGTCTTAACATAGTCCTGGAAGGTTGGTCCAAGCCTAGTGGAGCAGAGCTTTGAGGTGGATGTAGATGCAGAGGCAGTGATAGAGGTACCCGCTTCAACAAGGACAGCGCCCTGCAGAATGGACAGGATGAGCGTTAGACGCATCTTGACAATATGAAGCACCCGATGCGGCACAACGAAGACGTGTATAAAAGCCTTGAATAGCACTGGATCTACAGATTGACCTTAGTGGGCAAAAGCCAACCCAGCGGTGGCCATTGCCGAATAGTCAGTCAAACGTGTAGAGCTTTAAGCTTTTGTAACAGACTGAAAATCTCGCATCATGAAGTTGATACCAGCAGGACCAAAGAGCAAGGATATAAAACAAGTCCTCGAATTTGTTCTATGACGGCTATACGAGTTTCCCTCAATGGGATATCAGATAAGAAAACCTTGAATCAATCCATTAGAGTTCATGAAAATTATAAACCGTGTATTTGGCCATACAAGTCACTGAGCCTCTTGAAGCGCTGTGCCACCAGGAAAGCAAAAGTTACTGGATGAAGTCCGAATAGACTTTGACAATAAGCATCACATGGAAGAAACGATTGTATCCGATTAGTGCCCGCAAAAGATACACCGCTCCATTCAGTCAGAATTAAAGTGGATTCGACCTTACCTTACCTTATCAAAGATGAGGCTGAGGATGAACCCTAAACTTGATAATATTGGCTAAGCTTTACAATGCACATGTCATACACTCAACACTCATCGCCTATGGAATGGTGCGTATCTGCCATTTCTCCTGAATCATCCGGAACCAGGGGTGACCCAAGACATCCTTTGCGCCTATTCTTCCCTCATACACGAATATCTTGCTCAAGAGGTCATGAAGCAAATCAACTTCCTGTGCCGAGATTCTTGGCAATAATTGAAGATTGGGATTTGCATCACAACTTCCTGGTGCAGGTAGGTAAGCCAAACAACGTTGTGGGAGGTAGGTACCGTTAATCCTGACTGCAGATGGTTTCCAAACTCGGTTGGCGTAGTGTTGTGGATATGGCCTCCCCATATTGCTATGTATATAGTTCAGACGTCCCAGGTCTTTGGGATCATAGTTCATGATGGCGGCAAGATCGTCGTTTAGCCAGTCATAGCTTCCGGGGTGCGATGCATCTTCATCTCGGACAATAAAGGGCTTTGCTGGCGTTGACTCATTCTCGTTCTCGGCGAGTGGCTCCTCCCAAATGTCGCTGATCCATTGCTTGAGCGAGTAAAACTCATCATACACTTCCCTTGGCCGGCCTATCGTCTTGTCTAGCGTTGGCCGCCCTTCTTTATCGTACAAAGGTTCTTCCCAAGATTCTGGTAGCTCTCCAAAGTACTTGACACATTCTGTAATAAGCAATGCTGGGCAGTCTACATAATAGGGGAATAATGAGATGCCTGACCGCATGTTCAGGATTGTGACGCCCAATACCCAAACATCACTCGCTGGACTGGCTGGTTTACCAACCGCTACTTCAGGTGCGAGGAATTCAGGCAGTATTTCGATTTCCTTCGGCGATGAGACTTCGAATGCGTGATCAAACCCAATAAGGCTTATTTCGCCCAATAGAATATCTTCGCCACTTGACATGAAATCGAGACATCCAACCATGTAACGAGGAGCTTCCGGGCCTGTAATTCTGCCGGTTTGGGTCGTCAACTCGTCGATCTTGGGCTGTCCAAATAGGCGATAAATTCCTCTATCGTCGAGATGATCCAAGTTGCGGATTCGTAGAAGGAAGTTTCCTGGTCTAATATTTCCATGGCAGATCCCGCGGGCATGCAAGTCCCTAATGATCTCTGTTGCCTGATAGGAGAGAGCTTGAACAAATCGTGGCTTCATTCTGCTATGCATGTAGTTTGACAAAGAGTACAGACTTGGACCACAGAAGGGAAGGACCAAGCATAGATGACGACCATTAGGACCATCAATGTGGAAGTATCGCGTGTATGTAATGAACCGAGGGTCGTCTTGATCGTGCTGGGTCAGAATTCCGTGAGCCCGAAATATGCCCTCCTGAACTTTCGACGATTGTTCGGCCGTCACAATCCTTAGAGCTACCCAGCTTGTAGAATCACGCGCAAGCCATATTGTGGAGCTATCTCCCGCACCAATCTTGTGAACTATGCGATATCGGCCGTTGTCGTAGAGATCGCCAAGGTGAACAGGGTGATAGCCTCCCTCCCAGTACATGGGATATTCGGAGTCCCCGACTTGTGGGCATTCGAAATCGTCTGAGAATTCGGACGAAACGGAGGATGTCTCAAGATCGAGATCAGCATCCGACAAGGAATTCATCTTGTAGGTACGAGAGATGGGATGGAAGTGTCTAGAATAAAAGTTAATATGACACGCAGTTTGTCAAGTCGGTTGGGCGTTGTGAGGTATGAAAGAGATTGAGAATACAAGTCTTGGGTGACGCAGGAAGAAGATCAAGGACCCTTATATACCCCACAGGAACTGGAACTGGTTGAGAAGGTTCGTTGAGAATGAACTTTATTCTCAGGATCAAGTCAAGGAAAAGGCTTTCAGAATACATGTTCAGGCTTATACCTTGTGTTTAAGAGTTTCATTGTTGTAGATTTAGAGTCTGAAATGCCTGTCATGCCTGTTACTTACATATTCAATAGCCTTAAACTTCTCATAGAACTAGAGGCAACATTCCAAATGCTCTTTTAAAGTTCTAGTACAGTCTGTTAATGTCTCAAGTCCAAGATTAGAATGAACCTTAACTATAATATCTAAAGGTTCACTGTTATCTTTCACTACTTAGAATGGGCTCGGGACCTGCCCAGGTTAAAGCTGCGACTGCTGAAGAAGGTGGACGAGAAGGGAAATGCCATAAGTTGATGTTCGCATTCTGTATTACACTATTTCCATTAAAAGCATCTCATATCCCTTCATTCCCCGATTAATGGTTACCCGATGGATTCTGTGTTTCATTGTTCAAAGAAGGAGGCTCCGTGGCTGATGAGCCCATCTGGCTGGGTGAAGTCGAGTAGTCCTTTGGCGCAACTTGAGTCATGCCCGAGTTACTGGGCTGAACATGGCTTCCGTCTTGCTGAGCGACCGAGGCAGGTTGTTGCTGGTAGTATGACGCATGAGGTGAGTGATGCGTCGCAGGGTCAATGTTGGACCCTTGAACAGCCTGACGCTTCTTGTGACGTATGAACCAGAGACCGAATCCGATCAAGGCAAGGAGGGCTAGACCTCCGAGGACACCACCAACGATGGCCCCAGCAGGTGTAGAAGAGCCGTCATTCTTATCTGAGTCGTCTGATGACCCTGAACTGGATGATGACTCCGATTCTGTGGCAACTGCAGTCTCTCCTGTCCCACTGCCGGTTGTTCCTGATGTCTGTGCAGTCAATCCACCCTTTGAATCTGACCTAGGCCGGTCCTTCACACCTCCGAGGCGTACGTACATCGTCAATGAATAATGCTCAGTGGCACACCCCGGATACATGGTAAACACGTCACCATTACCGTCAGTTTTGACAGCAGTCACACACCCAGCGGGACTGGGTCAAAGTTAGCCAATACACTTTTGAAACCTTTGTTGATTTCTTACCAGCATCTTTCATCCGATGATACTAACCCACAACTCGATGATTGGTAGCACCTTGTCCGCACGCTTCCTTCACATCCGATGTAACCATTATTGGTGCTGCAAATAGTGGTTGTACCACCACTTGAATAGGCACAATAGGATGAGAGCCATGCTCGAGGTAGTTGTTAATTCAAGTAACTTCCTGGGTAATAATCACACTTACCATTCCCTGGAACCGAATAATAGCCGCATACATCGGTCATATATGGTCTTTGACGCGTAAGAAGCTCTCGTTCATAAACTGCTGCCAGGGAGGTGATTGTGGGGTCAGGCTGCCCGGTCGTTGAATGACCCCCACTCGCTTCAGAATGAATGATAACCATTTTCAACGAGCGGCAAGTGTGATGCTTCGTAACTTGGTTCTTGAACAAGAATTGTGAAGACCTGGGCTCTACCGGGGGTTCACGTAAGAAGATTTTGGTGCAACTCAAAAACAAGGGATGAGAAAAAAAGAGAAGGGAAAGGAAGGGAACGGCTAAGATAAATTTCGATGTGCCCCATCTCATACATACATGTTCGTGTCATAGCAGGTGGCAAGAAACGGACACGAGCAATGCCTAATCTTCACAGGGATAACTCTCAAGGACCAATTGGAGTCTGAATAACCTGCCTATCTCATGTATCACAATGCGCCAGCAAAGGGTTGATTGGTGACATGTCAGAACCTGGTCAATGAGCTGAAAAGTCCTTCATCTTGGCTTCCGTCGGGTGGATTGTTGGAACCAGTCATAACTCAACTCGGAGTGAGATGGATTCGTATCACACGCAAATTCATAGTTTGCAGCCAATGGTTGCGGTCTCTTCGCAGCCTGATTTTTGCAATTATACACTAATGTGAGAGTGATAATGCCAAGCATATATCTTCCAATTGTATTTATTTTCCTTGCATATGGCGTATCTGGGCGACGCTTTCAAAAGAAGTGCTTACAAGTGCTCAAATTTCTCGCACCGTAGCACAGAGGTTGACCGGTGAACGCCAGATGTTTCTAGATTCTCTAGCGAGTTTCTGCAACTCCTCAAGCTTCAGCAGTGTCTTTCCACAGTCCTTGTACTGTGAGCCACTCGGTATAGGCTGCCAAGAAGGAAGCTACTGTCTCAGGAAACAATCCTCCCTCTCGTATCCAGTGGACTGTCAAGGGACCATACAGCAAAGCCTGAACGAACTTCCTCCTCCACTCTGTCTTTGACTCTTTGTCTTCCTCCTCTCCAGTTCGCTTCTTTTCTGATCGGTCGTATAATAGTTGTGCCAGTTGTGAAAGAACGTAGACACCCCAAGACTTCAAAGACCAGAGCATCAGTTTTGATTCTGTTTCACTTGACCATTTAAAGACGCCACGTCGTGCAAGCCACGCCAGGTTTTCCAGGCCATAATATCCAAACAGCCCTGCAAGATACGTAGCTTTGATTGCCTTCTCCACAATATACCGCCGCGTATCCTTTTCGTCTTCATTCGCGTTTTCTGGTGCTGCAAGACTGGTGATGAAATCTTTCGCGTCTGCCCACGTGGCAAGTAACCCCCATAGCCTAGTGATTATTTGCCAATCGTCCAGAATATCCGATAAGGCTCTGCAACGTTCGGCGATAAGGTGTTTGTATGCGGGCAGAGTTGCCTTGAGAGGTGACAACTTGGAGGCCAGTAGTAGTGAAGACAATTTTGATGGTAAAATCTTGAGGACCAATTTGCCGATACTGGTCGCCCGATTTTGTAAGCTAGTGGAAATGGGTGTCTCGAGCGCGGTCGCGACAAAATGTGCTGCATAAGCCAAAAAGAGGATCAAAGCATCATGACTGTCGCGTGTGTGCATCAGACGGTTCAAATGTGAGATGAACGCGTCGAGCTTCTTGATAGGCTTGAGCATTTTACTGCTGGTGGGTTTTGGAGTCGCTATAGAATGTTTTGACTCGGAAGTATGTACCTCTTGGGGCGTTTGAGATATTGCTGTTGATGGCCCGGAGGGCTCTGTCACTATGCTTCTTGTTATTAGACAAAGGGCTTTTCAGCTGAGCGTTAGAAATACCTGGTTTCAGTCATATTTCCAGGAAGAGGAGGCAGACAGCTCAGAAGGGTCTCGAACTATATGCATTAGAGGGACGATCTACGATTTCTTGATCCTTCTTCAAATGTTGTTGAGAGTAAAGACGTTCAAAAGAAAGCTGGAGGCTTAGAATATCAATATGTATATATGTAGGTTAGGTTGGCGGGGATCATTTGAGTCTTATCCAGTTCTGGGCAATACATGGTGCATAAAGCATGAATACCGGGTATTTTTGCTGAATAGCGCGATAGCCTGGCTGTAGCTGTGAAGATGGAGCCAATTTGGCACCCGCTGAATTACTAAAAGAGGGCAATGTTCTACATTTCACCCCCCTGCTGACCGACTCCAGTGCGACTAAGATAAGAAGGATTTGACGAAGACAAAGCAACTTCAAAGAAAGACTCAATTTTTGGGTCTGCTGAAGTTCTAATGCCGTCTAAAATAGGATACATTTATAAGTATTGACAATCAATTATCGGTGCAATAACATGATTTTACTTGGGATACTGTGAACTCTCAGTAAGCCCGCTGGGTGCAACGTGATTAGTCATGGCTCTTTTTGATCTCCCTCCGTCAGCAGCAACTTCAATTAGAACCTCACTTTAGCTTATCATGACCTGGCCCCGAAGAATGAGAGTTCATCGCTCTCTTGTGGCGCCAAACTTGGTCTCAATCAATCTTACAACCGCCGCGATTTTCTGAATACTCAGTCTTCGTATCGATGAGTCAGTCAGACCAGCGAGCAATTGACGCTCACCAACGACTCGGCTTCAGGCGCAAACGGCAACAGGTCAGCAGAGCCTGCGATGGCTGCAGACTCCATAGGATAAAATGCGACGACAGCATTCCTTGCCTCAATTGCCGAACTCGCGGTAGAGAATGCAGTAACAGAAACGCCCCTGTTGTCTCTACTCTACCCCAGGCAAAAGATGAGATTGACAAGTTGAAACGGAGGGTGAAGGAGCTCGAAGCCCAGCTATTACAGGCTTGGAGTAGACAGACACCGTCAATAGCACAACAACAGGAGCCTACACCACCAGGTGAATCGCCCTCCTCTCAAAAGCCAACACCTCAGGAAAACACAAAGACGAAACTCTGGGATGGCGTCTATCTTCGGCCAGCGAGGTCTCCGCACAGCGCTTGGTTCGGACCATCTTCACTTTACTTCTTTATCCATCGACTTAGCACATTTCTCAGTGCCCAAGCTGACCATATGCTCATTCACCTGGCGAGCAATCTGGAACAGCTAGTACAGCCCATTGTCTCACAAGATTCCTCGCGATTGCTGGCACCTCTCACGAGAGTAAATGATGAAGGGTCTTATCTCACCCCGGTTCAGGAAGGATATTTTATTAACCTCTACTGGGAAACCTACCATGCATCTCTCTACGCTGTACTTGACGAGGAGAGCTTCAAGGCCCATAACCAATCCCTTTATATCGATGTACCACCTGGCGCACCAAGAAAGCCATCGGCACTAGTTGACATTATAATTGCCATGTGTATGCAATACTACACATCAGGAACACCCTGTGACCAGCGGGGAAATATTGTCGAAGACAACGACGCCACGATGGCTGGTAGATGGTACTACCGGCGAGCCCAGGCTCTTTTGGCGTGTGAAGTGGAGAGTCCTTCTCTCTCAACTCTACAGTGCCATCTGCTATGCGCTATGTACGTCTGTGGCGGATCCTTCCACAACATGGCAGACAGTATCTGTGCTCTTGCTGTTCGGACAGCCTACATGTTGGGCCTCCATCTGGATCCGCCAGCGAACATGCCATCGCGAGAGCGCGAATTACGAAGACGGCTTTGGTGGTGTGTCTTCGAACTTGACTCCAAGGTCGGCATGAAACTTGGGCGTCCATTTCTCATCCGCGATTCCTATGTTGCGCCAGAACTTCCCAGTGATTCCCTGGAAGCGGCCATGGAGTCCGGCTCGACTTTTGCGCCTATTGGGGAAAATGCCACATGGCTTAGCTTCAACTTGCAGCGTATGAAACTATACCAGACCGTGAGAGCTCTCAATCTTTCTTTCTATAGCCATGACCTCAACCTTGGTGAAGGCAATTCTGTCTATGATGATCCCAGCACGATGGAAGACCTAGCGAACATCTGGGGCCCACAAACAGCAACTCTTTCAGAGTGGATAAAGCAAGTCCCTGAGCCTCTACAAACCACCCGGAGAGATGGCAGTGCCTTCTCCCTTGGCACTTCGTCTCTTCTGATAGAACAGTTTGCGCCACAGTGGCTACGAAGACAGCGTCTGCACCTGGAGCTCGAGTATCATCACCTATGCATCGGTCTCTATCGTCCGTTCCTTTCCTTCTCTGCACAACAAGGGAGTGTTGCGGCTGGAATGGCAGCAACATGTGCCTTGCATGCCATTGAACTATCCAACATTACCCATCATGTCTTGACCACAACGTCTATTCTCAACGGCTGGCATGAATCCTTTCAGTGGCAATGGAGTGCGGCAATGACGTTGGTGGGATTCGCGGTAGCCAATCCGCAGCACTCAATCACACCAGCTGTACGCTCTGCGATCAAAACTGCCGTGTCTGTTCTCGACATCTTTGCTCGGAGTTTTGACGCTGCCTCCAAAGCGGCTGTTATTGTTCGTACACTGCACACGAACATCGAGTCTGTCATGGAGCAACTCGAGTTGGAATCAGCACAAATGTCCGAAGTGCCTATTAATCCTTTATTGGGCAAGGACTCATTGGGTCAGGGAGGTTTGGGTGGCACAGCTAAGTCGTTATTTTTATTAAAGAAAAAAAGGCTCTT
>JABFFJ010000356.1:0-12627 GCA_013623715.1 Fusarium verrucosum
ATTTAACTTTAATTAATTAAGTCCTATATCCCTATTATATAAAATAACCTTAATTAATTTAACCTTTAATTTAATTCTTATTAAAAGCTAGCTTAAGTTACCTCTTATAAAGGAATACTATAAGGGAGGCAGTGCCTTATACCTAGCTTAAGTGCCTGCCGCTATAGGCAGGTCCTGCCTATAGCTAGACTCTAAGTAAGGACTTAAAAGTAATAAATGCAAATATTAAGAGGAGTTTTATTATCTTTAATTATGGCGTTGCTATATTTAAGGCTGCTGCTATAGCAATAATTGCTATTAAGCGAGACAATAACGATTTGGATATGGCTCGCGGGGAATTCAAGGATATCATAGAGAGGCATGAACTCGTCATGCCTCGTGAGAACCTTGCCATTCTTTTGAGGCATAACACTGAAGACATTGGAATTTGCGTCGAACATACTATAAGCAGAGAAGACATCCCGTTCGACAAAAGGTACGCGCACTACCAGTCTCTTTTGCAAGCCGAGTTGCTCCACCAGGACGCACAGGGAATATACTAACACACAACCCATGTATCTGAGCTCGATAGCTATAGAAAACTGCAAGATATTATTCGCGGAAGCCTTTTCAAGTTAACCCAAAACCAGCTTTTCCAGCTAATATTGCATCTGGTTAAAGCAATTTACGGGTTATCTGGGCTTTCTGAGGCCGGTAAAAGCAGAATTGCTGAAGAGTTTTGCGGTTTTCTTGGGTCCCGTCGTGGCTTTCGTGCGAAGATTGTCTATTTCAATGACCTGGTCAGCTAGAGGCTTGGGGGGAGCATCTACACTCTTTCTTCCAAGGAACAAGCATCGCATCTATTCCACGAACTGGAAAACTTTGCAAGAGCACATTATTGGCTTGAAGTGATCAGCATTGAAAGTCTACACCACGCCACGGTCACGCAACTGCTCAGATCATGGCTCGGGGACAAATTTCAGGTGGTATATATTGACGTGGATGATGACAAGCGGCAGAGGAGATCCCTTGTCACGCTGGACGAGTTGAGAAGGAATGATCAATGTAAGGGACAAAGGGGTGTCGAGCTCATCGCCGAGGATGCTGATTTAGTCCTGGACAACAATGGCACGTCGAATCCTCGCTGGAGGTTCTCGTTGGCCACTCGAGAGGTATTGGTGTTATAAAGACAGAAGACCTGGAGATGTCACGGGATTAAATAACTCAGACTAAAATTAGTTTCTGGGTAGGATGAAATTGGATCGACTTGGCTAGCACGGTATTAAATTGATTAATTGCTCCTTTGCCCTTTGAATTAAGACACTAACTGCCAATAGCAGATTTAACCAGCTTGATTGCTTTGTCAACTAGCTTGCGATCATCCTTGAATGTCAACTTCTCAATAGCCTCATCGTAGCTATAGAAATATACCTCAAATTTGTGCTTTTCATGTTCGTTAACTGGCTCGCCCTCATTGACAGCAGCCACAAACCACCAAATCAGTTTAATCTCTCCTTGGCCAACCCGCCGTGTTTGTAGTATAATAGGTTCGCATGCGCTTTTGAAATATCGTGCTTCGTCTGGCGTGGGCTCCGTCTCGATGGAAGGGCAGACACGCGAAAGCAGGTTCACCGGCAACAAGCGGCAAGGAAAGCCAGTCTCCTCGGTAGTTTCACGAGTTGCAGTGTCTCTGCGGCACTCGTGTAGATTCCGGCGGCCTTTAGGAAGTATATACTCGTCCCGCTTGATATGACGAAGGATGCAAATCTCGCGCGATGAGAGCCGGAATAGGACGGTACCGGCGCTCTCCACGAATTCTTCTCCTGAGAAAATTTCAGTCTCGAATTGTGAGGTCGCCATGGCTGTGATTGTTTAATCGAGAGGTAGGTTAGCGAGAGTTCCTTAATTCTAAAGTACCTAAGTACTATTTTATATCTTACTTAGATATGCTAGGCATTGAGAGACTAAAAGGGAAACAAGATCTGTTATATGTAGTAAGTTAACCTAGTTTCAGAGGTATGTAAAGGGAGCTGGGAAGGAGAAGAATTTTTTGTACTTGTACTACTGTAATTAAGGGCTTTTTATTCGCTAAAGATAAGGCAGCCCACCACCAGGACTGTCGGGAGAGTATGAAAGAGTCTAAGTTGTTTCTTCTGTAGCTATGTGACGGTGGGGCTATGATATCTGTGATGGTCACGTGACCGTCGGTGCCAACAAGGACTGCCACTAACAATTAGTAGGGATCTACTGAGACTAGCACCGATCACAGCCCGACAGTAGTACCCCACACTTGGCCATTTAAAGGGAGTAATGGCCTGGTTTACCTATTACATAGTCAGATAGTACAGACGCTCGTGTATTTCTTGAACAAAGTTTCAGATAAGAGAGCATCTAATAAAACAGTATTTTCATAAGCAATTCTCACTAATCTCTTCGGAGTAATTCATCCGCTTTCAGTCAGCCTCAAATCAGTTTTTGGCACAGCTGAACCTCCATGTCTTACCATTCAGCTACTGATAAGGAATGTCCCTGCACCTCTTTCTCCCAATCCATCCAAGCATCCAAATTTGCATGTAAGAAATCTAGACCCCAGCGATCGTTCTCAGCGATCGTTTTCAGCTCAAGCCTCCCCCGCTCAATAGTGGCTTGCTGAAATTCCCTTGCTTTCCACTAGCTTATGGAGCTATTTGCTACAATAGGCTTAAGTTAGTGAGCTCCGGTCGATTTGAGTGTGATAGTGGTTGATCAGTACAGGCTATCACATTCTGTTTCTTTTTGGAGGGTGTATGGCTGAGACTTGTGGCTATAGGAGAGTTAAGTCTAGATTTGAGCTTTTGGACGCCTTCAACGTATTATACTCTGCAGTTTGCAGGAGCGGCGAATGAGCTGATGCGGTAAGACAGCCAAGAACTGTAAGCTGAGCACAGGAAAGTTACCGTGATACATAACATATACTCAATGGATAGCCAAGATTGAAGGTTATAAAAAACGACTCATCCCCGCCGAGAATTCACTTGACTCCTCCAGATATCGCTTTTAACTTTTTGTCTCCTATACAATCTATTCAGTCGCCAAGATGCCTCACGCTACCAGAACCAACTCTCATATCGAAGAGGCCCTTGACCCAGATGAGAAGGTCAAGATCATCATGTGCTTCGATGGCACTGGTAATACCTTCAGTGGCACCAACGCAGACACCAATGTCGTCAAGATTCTTCGCAAGCTTGACCGCAATCATAAGAAACAGTACCATTACTACCAAAGTATGTGAATTACGTCCTCGGGATCCACTCTGCTAACCGTTTGAAGCCGGTATCGGTACATACGATATCAATGAGGCCTCTGTGAACAAGGGACCAATTGGTGAATTGAAGAGTAAAATCAGTAAGGGCATTGATTCGGGATTCGGCACAACATTTGACGCCCATGTCATGGCTGGATATCGCTTCTTGATGCGATACTACGAACCTGTATGTATTCCTATGTCATTATTGTTATCAGCGCTGATCTTTTGAGTAGGAAGCAAAGATCTATATCTTTGGTTTTAGTCGCGGTGCTTACACTGCCCGTTACCTCTGCCGCATGGTCAACACGGTTGGTCTGCTTTGCAGGGGTAATGAAGAAATGGTACCCTTCGCGTACCGTCTCTACC
Source organism: Fusarium verrucosum (assembly GCA_013623715.1). Lineage (NCBI taxonomy): Eukaryota > Fungi > Ascomycota > Sordariomycetes > Hypocreales > Nectriaceae > Fusarium > Fusarium verrucosum. Next base: position 3,632 of record JABFFJ010000356.1, read on the forward strand.
AGGAATCAATGGACCTTCAAAGCAAGGACCAGAACGCTGCATTTGGATGGCGCGCCCCTTCATCCACTGACGATGGCGCTGGTGACCAGGACGACTCCGATAGGGCTAGTTTAGCTCAGAATGCCGCGCCCAACGGATACTCGAATGGCTCCGCACATGTCACTGAAAGTGTTGCAGAGCAGAGCAGCGAAAGCTGTGTTAATACCGATTTGGCGGGCAACCGTCGTGTCACACGGAGTCCTGAGACAAAGGCTGCCTTGAAGAAGGTCAAGGCTTTTGGTAAAACGTTCTGCCGAACTGAAGGTACTGATCCCAAGAAGCATGTCAATATCAAAGTCTTCTTCCTTGGTCTCTGGGACTGTGTCAACTCAGTTGCCATGGTTGAGAACAGTTCTCCTTACCCCGTTGAGGTAACTGGAACTGCACACCATGTACGTCACGCCGTCGCTGTTGATGAGCGCCGTGTCAAGTTCAAGCCAGCCCTCTTGGCCCAGGATATCAAGAAGGCCGTCAGCGACGCCAAGAAGAAGAAGAATCAGAAGAAGGGAGCTCAGGAGGAAGACATCAGAGAGGTCTGGTTCCCCGGCAATCATGGTGATATCGGCGGAGGATGGCCCGCTATACCAAATAAGAAGCTTGTCAAGGAACCTAGCGAGCTATGCTGGCTCGATCGCATGAAGCTAATCTTCAGCACGATGAGACCCAAGAAGAACGGTCCAGTTTTGAAGGACAACGACTTGCAGATGAGCGACATGGCCCTCGAATGGATGATTCGTGAGGTTGACATTGTTGGCCAGCAACACCCTGGCTGTGGAGTACACTGGTGCCATACTATGGAAGACTTCAAGGATCTCATGAATGGTAAGATCAAGACGAAGAATGAAAATGGAAATGAGAATGGAAAGGCGAAGGCAAAGGTGGAAGAGGTGGACGAGAATGAGAATAAAAACAAAGTGGAGACACATGTCATCAAGGGATTCATGCATGACACTCTCAGATGGGGATACGGTGCCAACTTCTTCAAAGTCCTCTTGTGGAACCTAATTGGTAAGTCCTCTATTAATCCTACTGGAGACAAAATGGCTAACTATGCAATAGAATCTCTTCCGGGTATTCCTCGCTGGGAGCTTATTGACGATGTTGATGAGAAGAAGCGAGGATGGGAGTTGTACAGATACAGACCGAACTATTGTGCTTCTCGAGACATTCCCAGGGGGGCTGTTTTGCACAATTCCCTCATAAAACGCCTCGAACTGGACGCAAGGTATCGCCCTAGTAACAACCATGGCGGTAATGGCGGCGCTTGCTTGCACAAAGATGACAAACCTGTCCCTATGCACAAGTTGAAGTATGAGCGTAAGGATGCGGATGGTCACCTGATTACGGGTGAGTGGGATGAGCGACATGCAATCTGGCAGTTCGAGGACCATTACCACAATACACACAAGGAAGAACCTCGTTGCCCACCTGGGACAGTAGCTTAGCTCTCTTTTTTTATTAAGGCGTTATAGTAGTCAATTAGTTAGTAGTAATATTGAGGTTGCTTTGAGACGATACAGTTAGTTTGACCATGCCTGGATTATGTAAACTTTTCTGATATGTTTGACAGTGGCGACCATAATTGCCTCGACTTGATGTTGGTCGACGGTCAAGACAGTCTGTTGGTAGGCGGAATGAACAAGCACCCGAATATGTAAGGATATCGAACGATACTTCTATTCTTAAGATCTAATGCCTTCTTTGTCGTGGCGCGTCTATGTGGCTGACTGAGCTCGCATCTCTCCCTTCAAAGACTGCCAATCGAAATATCATCAGATAAACATTGTAAGCCCAACAAACTGCCCAAAATATTATAGTGGCTAAAACACCTCCCCCATGATTTCTCTGGCTGGCGAGAAAGTTCCAAAATCTCTCCCTTTCTTTTTCCTTTCAGCTTTACATCACGACGTCAGCCAAGATGAAAGGTAATTTGCTTCTGGCCATTCTCTTGGCAGGCATGAGTGCTGCTGCACACGAAGACCTTGCTGCGATTGATGAGGATACTTGGGGTATCACCGACATATCTACGTATCTAGCACCCGCTTCCAACAATGGTGGTGGTAAAGCACCGAATACCGACAAGACACAGCCAGGTAGAGTCCCAATTCCTCCTTCGTTTCGACCAACCTTTGCAAGGAATACTTTCATATCCAGGACTCGCACAGAAAGCAGTGCGTTATGCTATAATTCTATGTCTTGAAACGCTGCAATATTAATAAACCTAATATTAATATTATATTATGCCACGTAAGTAAGAAGCCTCTAATTGTATAATTCAAATGACGTCAATATGTAAAGTGTGTCTCATAATTGGCCATTGCATCATATATAGTTATGGGTATCTTTATGAGTATTGCTATTTGCCGTAACAACTATTACTATTTAACGTAACAGTACCTAGCTTTTGGTGCATCTTTCACATAACTTGAGGTACCTATACAGTGCGCCGCACTGTAAAGGCACAGTATATATCTCAAAATCTCTTTTAATCCCAGTAAGGTATATAAAATAGCTACTAAAATAGGAAAAAAGTCTATATAGAGTTAGAATAGGGTTAGGGTTAGCTTATAGAGTTAGCTATAGGTTAGTATTAGGGCTAGGGTTCGGGTTATGGCTAGAATACGGGTTATTTGGAATATGTATCTCTATCTTAAAAAGGAAAGGTGGTTACGGCGAATAGCAATAGTTATAACAGCAAATAGCAATACTCATCTTTATTTATGTATCTACCTATATAGGTGACACATGCTAACATGTAGGTAGGCACCGACCAACAACAACCAACAACTAACAAGTCCACGGACACGGCTTGGAAAAATAATGCCTCAGGCAACACACTAACTTACTTTAAAGCGGTGTATCCCGCGCAATTACTTTCGGCTGAATATCTCATACCATCTTCTTCACATAAATTCCCACCCTTACATGAGCAATTTGACAAGATGACTGGCCGCGGCGGAAGAAGAGAGCCAGTCCTCCTACCCCCACGCGACCCAACTCTTGAAACTCGGCCTGTGCCCAAAGAGCGTCACTTCGCCGTGCAGGCTTTTGGGCCAGGCGCTGACGTCGAAACACATCGATATTTTCAATCGATTGAGGCTCTAGAGCAGCAGCTACCCGACGCCAGCTCTATTGGCAACAGAGGGGACGTGGAAAATGATGCCAAAGAACTTTTCGAGTCGCTCACCAGCGAGAGCGAACTCGTCAGAATGGATTGGACCGAAGACGGTGAGGTCGATGGTGAGCCGACCTGGGGCCCTGTCGTTATGGTGACAGCCTACTCCGACAAGGCCACAAAAAATATCGACCAGGCCGTCTACAACCTAGTCGAGACTATTCATAGTTATCTCCTCCGACGCCCTCGGTCTGGGGCATTTGCGATAGAGGCATTCAAGCGTCTTGAAATAAAAGTCATCAAAGATAAAGATCTATTAGAAAATGCCTCCGACGACCGTGTCAGAGAGGAGTTCAATGCCTACGTCCGCTTTCTCCGGCTGTTTCCCGCTGACATGGACTGGGAGAGAGAGAGCCAAAGGGTCTTTAAAGATAACCTCAACAGACCTAGAGGGCCCAAACGCTACGACCTTTGCGTTGTACTTGATGAGCTGACAATCGACAGTCTTGCGAGCATTGATTTCCCTGAAAATCTAGATGAGGACTCCAAAACTTTGAAACATATCTCTGTCAAGCTGGTGGACCGCAAATGGAGATACCCAGAAGAGGCAGGGGATAGTATCCGGGGAAGGCATTATACGGGGACAGATGTTTGTCCTCTTCTTGACTTGCCGCTGATCTGCGCCAAGATACATGACTACGCCGACCTTGAGGAGATGTTTCCCCTGGACCGTTATCGGAATATGCGTTAACAAATTACAATTCAACTTGGTTAGATGGGGGCTATGTAGGACTTGAGAAACGTTTCAGATGGAATTATACCGAGATACCAAATGCAAAGATGAGATTTGATGAAGGATATTTTGAAAAAAGGTAAATAACTAAATACATATTTTATAACTCAACCCAGACCTTAATCCAATCTGCTTAGATCGACGGTCATCAGAGGCTTCTGGCGTTTCAGCGTCGAGACCTTCTGCAAAACATCGGCAGCCCTCTTTCTGCCGCAATCATCATTCGACACCAACTTATCGTGCCAGTAATTCTCGAGGGTATCAACCTGATCGTCCATGAACTTGATACCTCTGGCAGCCATTGCCTTCTGGTGACTGTGAATCCAAGCGTCCCAGTAGGTAGCATCCTCTCAACACTACCTTGGCTCAACGACCAAGTCTCACCAACAATCAGTCGCCTCATAGCTATTGTATCAAGGCGATAACCTTGATCATCCAGCCCCAGCCCCGATCCTGTCGGTATAGTACAAGGATAAGGCGAAGATGTACCAGTATAGACGGCTACTTCCCATACTGTAATCTCTATATTGTTCAAGGCTCTACCTTGTTTAGGTACAATGCCCATGGAATTGATCAAGACGAGCGTCACTTGGTTTTGCAATGACTCCTGAAGCCATCCCAGCAGTCCTCAGATCAAAGAGGTCCACCACAAATTTGAAGGCACAATAATCTGTGCACCAAAGCCAGAAAGTACCCGATTGAAAACCCTATCAGCCACAACTTCAGGTGGCGTAATAGTATCTCTCGGAGTTTCCTTTGCGGCAACCTCTGCTGTCATGGCCGTCCTAATCCAGGAAGGATGCACAACACTTTGAAGAGTGTTTCTCTGTACGACGTGGAGGGTTACTATAGAGGAATAAATGCTGACATTAAGTATGTGCATATATTGCGACCTTCCACTAATCGATTAATGCCCTTCAGTCTGTCCGCTTGGCTCCCCGTCAGCAGTGCCTTTGACCTTCCTAACCGGGGTAGCCAACTGGTACCTTTTTAACTTGGCATTTGACAAATCATATTAATCCTTTACTAAAGCCACCGACCGGTCAATGCCAATTACTTCTCACAGGGAGCATCGATACCACAAGCCTGGTTCCTTCAGGGTTTGGGTCAACCTGATCCTGCGGCCTGTCTTGGAGCCCACAGCTATATAAAAGGCGATCGTCCAAGGAGCTAGTCACAGGCCCTCCTCTTCCCACCATCGTGTGAAGTACCATTTGGGCAATAACTATATCTTCGCTGCGGGCGATATCTTTCTGAACTCTCAAATCTCAAGCCACTTAACCAACAACATGCGCTATATAGTCCCTCTCGTGGCCGCACTCGTTGCGTCAACGACGGCTACGGCCCCAGCTGCAGCTGCCGAAAAACGTTCACAGAAGCTTTACACACTCGAGACTGCCCCTGGCAAGACTGTTGAGGTTACTGAAGACGAGAAATTCAAGATGATTGATGTATGTTGCTCCGCCAAATAAGTTGGGAAATGAGAATAATCTCTAATACGGCACAGGACCACATCCACTTCTTTGACATCACTGAGTGGAAGGGGCATAGCGCTGCACCTTCGGCTGCTCGTCTCGCAAGCACAGCCAACGCCTTTCCAGACAAGCTATCCCACCAGGCCAATGTTGGCAAAATCATCAAGCAGGTCAACATCGAGAACATCGAGAAGCAGCTCAAGAAGTACTCGTCATTTCACAACCGCTACTTCAACTCGGCATACGGAGTGGAAGCCGCCCAGTGGCTTTACAATGAAATACAGAAAGTCATCAAGAAGAGCAAGCATCCTCTAGCCTCGGCACGTTTGGTGCAGCACCAGGCTTGGTCGCAGCCCTCCATCATTGTCTCGATCCCCGGAAAGGTTCGTCTCAAGACTGTCATCACAGGCTCTCATCTTGATTCGGTCATTTCCGACGACCGTGGTGCTGGCCGTGCTCCTGGTGCCGACGACAACGGGTCTGGATCCATCATGCTTCTGAATCTCCTAGGGGCATTCCTTAAAGATTCTCGAATTGCCAAGGGCGATCACCTTAATACGGTAGAATTCCATTGGTACTCGGCCGAAGAGAGTGGACTTCTCGGATCTCAGGATATTTTCAACAGCTATTCCCGACTCGGCATCCAGGTTGAAGCCATGCTCAACCAAGATATGGTTGGCTACAAGGGTCGCGATGGAGTTGAGCGGTTTGGTCTTATCACCGACAACACCAGCCCTACCCAGAATGAATTTGTCAAGCTCCTCATTGGGGAATATTCTGATATTACTTACGAGGAGTCTGAGTGTGGCTATGCCTGCTCTGACCATGCCTCGGCCAACCGCAACGGATTTCCTGCGTCCTTTCTCTTCGAGACTCCATTCGGAAACCACAATCCATACATTCACACCCCCAACGATACGGTTGCGAATGTGGACTTTGATCACATTATTCAACACGCCAAGGTTACTGCTGGCTTTGTTTATGAGCTGGCTCACTGCAATTTTACAGTCTGATGAATTTGTATGTGAGAATAGAGCTCCTTTGTGAGTTTCGTTAGCTGAGGGTGGTGGTAGTTGCAGTTCATACTACGTAGCTTTCAGAAGCTAATGCAATGTCCCTAAACTCAAAGAAGCACCAGTGACATTTGATCATTTACATAGACTTTACAATAAACGACTCACTAACTACTATCAAGTTATGCAAGGAATATAAAAGCAGGGACTTGTTATGTCAATTGTACCTCACGTAGAACTCATAACGAAGACAGCCAGCATCTCTATATCCTCCTACCCCACCGTTATCACCTGATAGCCTGAGTTAGTAGATTGGTCTCAGCAAATGTTAAGGAGGTTCTACTCACAAGACTTGCAGTTAGCACGCATGAGACTGTAGCAGCTCTGGCCATCAAGAGGATTCTCAAGTGACTGCTCGTCAAAACCATTGCATCCCTCCTTCCACGAGATCTTATAGTTCATGTGTAAGCTTCCAGTAAAGCCAGCCGGGCTCCAGTAGACCTCCTTGTCACCAGCTTTAATATTCTTGCCATCGGCGTATTGCTTAAATCTCTTGGATGCCCATAATTCCTGACCGCCATCCTGCAGATCCCTGTGCTTATGCTTGTCGTAACATTCCTGGCTGCGGAGACCGGGCGGTTGCGGCTTGGGTGAGGGTTCTTTAACGTTCCACTTGAACTCGCCGGATTCTACGTCAATATTTGCGATAAATGTCATTTGATTTGGCCGCGAACCGGGGTTCTGACCACTTACTCAAAGTTAGGTCGACCCAAGACAATAGATATGACCACGAGACCTCACAAGGCTGACTCCGAACCAACTTCTTAAACGTTTCAGTGCACATATTCTCCATCTCCATTCGGCATTCCCCTTCCTTTGGGATCCATGAAATGAAAAAGATGTAATCCTTGTAGGTTTCAGTCTCTGGAGGTGCTCTTCGAAATAGCTTTGTGGATCCATGACTAGCTTGGAGTCGGGGTATCTTTCCACTGTCAATGCTGAAAGGAACATCATTGAACTTGCTGTTATAGTGCTAGATAATATACTGATGAAGCTTGCAAGAACACCACAACTTAATATAGATGCAATTGCGAATATCGGGAGGTAGAAGTTTAATGAAGTCAGACTGAATCTGGGGATTTACTATTCTGAGGGGCTAGTAAGATAATAAATATAGATAGTAAAGGGGAAAAAAAGAAATAAAGTACGTCTATTAAATATAAAACAGATAATAAGTAAATACTAAAATATCCAATCTAACTAATTAATATAGCCTTAATTATAAGGCTAGTATTTATATAAGTATAGAGGAATAGCTCCCTGTAGAAGTTGAAATAGCGTGCTTAACTGTTGATAATACCTTTCTGCGCCAGTCCGCGGGGGTATGGGACTGTTATATCAGCCAGGTTATATAATCTGAGAATCTTTAGTTAAGTGGTGAGCCATCTGGGAAAGCTCGCTCACTGGCGTTGGGTTAAGGGCTGCGACTCCAGTCCATTTTGCGGCCAAGTCAGGGAGGTTATAATAGTTAGAAACCCGGTCATAACTCCTTACGCGATGGAAAATAAAGGTAAATATCCTTCGTCCGTCATTAAATACCTAGACATTAGGGTTGAATAGGGCAATTGGTATCCGGGGTGTTATTAATGCTGTCGTGATTCCTAAGTGGCTATAGAGGAGAGATAAAGTAGACATTATGTCCTTCGGTATCTGAACTAGAACATTATCATTATGTTACGGTTTCTGGAGATCCCAAGTAGTTAAATAGGGTCTTAACTCGCCATTAGCCAGTAAGACGCCCTGTCTTATCTGGAACCTGGACTGTTTACCGTGTCGCAGGCGCGGCCATCTCTGACTCGAGAAATCGTATGGAGTACATGGCCGGCAAAAATACACCTACCCTCTCCGGGGAGACAGCCACGAACAAGGAAAGTCGGGACAAGATAAAGGGGTCCTCAAAATACTTCACATGACCTTTAACTGTTGTTGATTACACCACAAGTAATACACCGTCTTTTTTATCTCTAGAGAACGGATCCCGCTATTAAATCCCACAGCGACCTCTTAACACTTCCAATCGCACTTAACATTGGGGAACTTGGGATCATCGCAGCTGCAGTCGACCCAGAGCAGTCTAGGTTTGCAACGTCCGATATAGCTGCAACCGCCATCGTCATTCATGCAACCAGTCTTTCCATCCATATTAAATGGCTGGCACTTCTTCGCAGCTGCCAAGGTAGCAACAGACAGAATAAGGAATGAGAATAGCTGCATAGTTACGTTGGCTATATAGCCTATTAGCAAATAAGATATAAAAGGGTGCTAAGAATACCTTACCTTGCTTAATAAATAAGTCTGGGAGGAATAAATAGAAAGTAAGATAATTAAAGGTATAATACTAGTAAGTGAAAATAGTATATACTTATATATTAATAAATTTATTTATTTCTTTTATTATTTATCTATACCTTTAGTTTAAGTTTGATTACATAATTAAACTGCCCTGGTATTTTATTTAAAATTTATAAGTATAACCTTATAATATATATAAACAACTAAAG